>UESW01003276.1:0-96276 GCA_900491605.1 Calamus simplicifolius | reverse complement strand
TGGTGGGCATTTCATGTTGTGAGAGTGGAGGGAATTTTCATTAGCAATTTGAAAACAGAGCACTTGTTACAGTTTTCTGCTACTTTTGGATTCCATTTCTGCTTATGTTCTGTGTTTTTATGGCACTAGGTTGGAGTAATATGAGAGTTTTATAAGGTTTTCGTGAATGGGATGTGGTTCGTTGACTTGGTCTTTTTATTTCAAGGTTTTTGCTGTTGCTTGCTTTCTAAAACAATTGCTGCAGGAATGTTGTCTTTATGAGAAGACACTGAATAAAGCTTAGTCTTTCAATAAAAGGGATTAAAGGTTCCGTTCCAAATAAACTTTTCAGGGAATCCAGACTACAGACGTGCAACCTTCAAGGACATTTGCGGATCTGACAAGTTATTCTTTGAATCTGATTGGGGAGTCCTCTGGATCTCGTTGCTGTTCTTTAGAGGATTGGTCTTAAAATAAAAACACAAGTCTTTAGGTCCTCTGGTTTACTAGTTAGCATTTTAGATGGCAATCCGGATGCTACGGGTTGTGTCACCAGTAGATACCTCAGCCAGCCTTGGGTGTTTTGAGGAAATTCGGGAAGCAGGTTGGCTTTCAGGCAGTTCAAGGCCGGTTAGAAATGTTCTGAGTCCAAGTTATGATGAAAGGCTGCAGAGGAAAAGACGCAGATGGAGTTCTTGTGCACTCTATGCTGACTCAAAGTATGCATGTGTGGGGTTTGAGCCTGAGAAGAATAACTATTTCCCAATATTGTCAAGTTTGGTAGCAAACCCAACCGGCGAGGTTGCGATATCTTCAGAGCAGAAGGTTTATGATGTAGTGCTGAGGCAGGCAGCGTTAGTGAAGAAGAAGTTTAGATCAGATACAGCTCTCGACGTGAAGCCTGACATGGTTATTCCTGGAAAAACGACCTTGATGAATGAGGCTTATGATCGTTGTGGAGAATCTGTGCAGAGTATGCCAAGACCTTTTACCTTGGTTAGTTCACATATCCCATATTTAACCTTCTATTTATTTACTTAGATTTCGCTATGGTATAAGAAGTCGAGAAATAGGCATGAATTCAGGCAGAGTTTTTGGTTAGTTCAGACGTGAATTTCTCATGCATCTGATTTTTGTTGTCTTCCTGCCAGGAACACTGCTCATGACCCCTGAAAGGAGGAGAGCTATCTGGGCAATTTATGGTAATGGATAAAAAAATTCACCAGTATATCTTATATAACCAATTGTCAGATTTCAACATCTTTTAGTTAGTAGATAGTCTTCTTAGAGTTCTGCTCTTTTTATAAGCAAGGTAGTTTCTACTATTTATGGAAGATGTTGAAGACAGATTGTGGCTTTGAAGATGATTTACTCGAAAGGGAAAAGGAATATCATGTCACAGATATTAAATATCAGTAGCATGTTTTGCTTGTGATATCAGACATAACCAATTTAATGATGGCCAGCAATTGTTTATTCTCTTTTGACTGTTTCCATCTATCACCAAAGGAGGGGTTACATGCGACGCTGCTACACCTCCTTGAGTCTCAGCCAGCTGCCTCTACGTCAGTGCTAATCATCAACGCATGTCCCCTAATTCTCACCCGTGGAAGGATAGCAGCAGCATGTTGCTTTCATGATCCTTTACTATTAGCAAATAAACACATGAGCCATGTTTGAGCTATATTTAGCTTGCAAAGTCAAATTTAATTCAAGGATTTGCCTTGGATTCTTGATCCATGACTAGTTTGAAAAGAAAAGACTGAACCTGCTACTGGCCCAAAACACTTCATACATAGCACCAAATACAGACCAATTTGACTGATTGAAGGGATAACAAACCTATGATCTTCTCTGTATTCTTGCATCATGATGCCAGAAGGCACTAGTTCTTAGATAACCATAACCATGACTAGTGTTAATGTCAAGGGATGCTTGAAAGCTAAAAAATATGGCTAATAATTTTGAAATGGTTCATAATTCAGTTCTGCTGCTATTTCTTATACTAACTGAATCTTTAAGGTTTCTTCTGCTCATGGTTAAAGAAACTCACAGTTACATCATATGTTCAGTGTGGTGCAGAAGGACAGACGAGCTTGTGGATGGACCCAATGCTTCTCACATTACACCTTCAGCTCTGGATAGGTGGGAGGCGAGGTTAGAGGATGTCTTTGCCGGTCGCCCCTACGACATGCTCGATGCTGCTCTATCAGACACTGTTTCAAAATTCCCTGTTGACATTCAGGCATGTCTTTCTTCCATGTAATTGATAGAAGCAAACTTTTTTTGGCTTTGTTCTTTTTTTTTTTTGAGTATATTTCTGGCTTCATTCTGATCTTCAGTTCATCTCAAAGTAGTACAAAAGGAAAAAGAGAAACCGGAGATCTAAATTCCTTCATGTTGACTCCTAGGCATTTTAGATAGCTCTGAAATTCTATCTATTTCTTTGGTACTCATGGCATCATGAGGACCCCTTATGCATAACATTCGAACTTTTGTCTAGTGGCCAGAAGAGAGTTTTGAGGCCTGGGAGTGTTGAACGCTTAATATTTCTCTTCTTTGCCTTGATGTCAATGAGTCATCTCAAGGATCATCTACATATTTGCATCTCTCAATAAAGGCTCCAAGTTCACATTGCTCAGACGCTTAGCAAAAAATTTTTTTCCTACCACTGTAACGTTTCCAGCTTAATTTTCAGAAAATTGGCAAACAAATTAAACGTGCATTATTGATGCATGCATGGATACTAGCAACACAGGTTTCCCATTTGACTGCTCATCCGGAATTTGTGTTTCTTTGCACATTTCAGCCATTCAAGGACATGATTGAAGGGATGCGGTTGGACCTCAAGAAGTCAAGATACAAGAACTTTGATGAGCTCTATCTGTATTGTTATTATGTAGCTGGGACCGTCGGACTAATGAGTGTGCCCGTCATGGGTATTGCTCCAGAGTCCAAGGCAACAACAGAGAGCGTATATGGTGCTGCTTTGGCTTTAGGAATAGCAAATCAGCTCACCAATATACTCAGAGATGTAGGAGAAGAGTAAGTGCTGCTTTTCATCTTAGTTATTACTTGCAATTTTCCTCTAATATGTTCTCCAAACTATCTGTATGCAGTATTCTATTTTATCTAAAAACTAGGAAAACTTGTTGCAAATGTTTCCTTCTCTTCTACTTATTGATGAATATTTCCTCAGTGCAAGTAGAGGCAGGATTTATCTGCCACAGGATGAGCTCGCGCAAGCCGGCCTTTCAGAGGAAGATGTGTTTAATGGGAAGGTGACTGACAGATGGAGAAGCTTCATGAAGAGCCAAATTAAGAGGGCACGGACGTTCTTCCAGGAAGCAGAGAAAGGTGTGACCGAGCTCAGTCAAGCTAGTAGGTGGCCGGTAAATTCGATCTCTCTCTTTCTTTCTTTCATTATTTAAATGCGCATCAATCAATGGTTCCTCTCCGTTGAACCAAATATAAAATGGGCACGGCCATTTTTGAGAGAGAGTAATAGACTTAGCAATCTTCTTAGCTGTCTATTGCTGCCAAAACAGTAGCCACTGTTACAGACTTGACAGAATTTGGCCTCTTTTTTTTTTTTTTCAATCATTAACATTAAAAACGGACTCCAAAAACACTTGCATGGCCTGTTGCAGGTGTGGGCTTCTTTGTTACTGTACCGGCAGATCCTTGATGAGATTGAAGCAAATGATTACAATAATTTTACGAAGAGGGCTTATGTTAGCAAAGCAAAGAAGCTAATGGCTCTGCCCATTACTTATGGAAGATCACTTATTAGCCCGTCTCCTCGGAAGCAGACATTATAAACAAGAGCGCGAAGATCTGTAGGATGTCCTTTATTTCCACGAATTGGTGATGTATAAATTATATATCTTCAGTGAAGAGTTAGACCGGATAGATCTATACATTGTCTACATTAAATACTAGAATCAAGGAAGATAGTGCATGTGGCATCCTCAAATTAGGAAATGCACCAGCTTATTCTGCCTCTTATTCATTGCTGCTTGGCCATGTATAATAATAGAAACGAGTATGATTCACTATAAGGTGAACTCATTTTTGTGATTCTTTTAAATGATTGTTGTGTGACTCCATCGCATTGTTAATAGTTTCCTATGTTTAATCCAGCGATGCATGCATGAAGCCAAGTGGTTAACAAAGCAACTATATTATTTTCTCCTGCTATACATGGAGAACTCTAGGGGCATTGCTCAATGAAAAGGCTTATGAGCATACGGAATGGGATTTTTTTGCTTGATGAAAGGAGTGGATCACTTTGATTCAGGGCATTGTATCTTCAGCGAAAGCTGGGGTGCTAAGTCCGTCTTGGGCTGTGGCAAGGGGATCCACCTTTCAGCTCAGTACTTGGTGATGTGGCTGATTCAACATCGTTAGAGTTAACAGTGAAAGTAACTGACGGAGCCCCGGCTTCGGCCTCCAAGGTCCCCTCAACCTTGGACCCGGCGTCCCCTCGACCTCGGCTTCGAACCCGGCTTTCCCTCGGCCTCGGCCCGGGCCCGGCGTCCCCTCAACCCCGGATTTAGCGTCCCCTCGGTCGGACCCGGCGTTCCCTCGGCCGCGGACCTCATGTCCCGCTACCTCGAGCCCCCTGACACACCCACGTGGCCCACCAACTATCTATGGTAGCCACGTGGCCCACTACTCCCTGCAACAGCGCGTGGCCACGCCCCGTAGCGGTGCACGCCTGACATGACCAGGCCCATTTGCCACCTGTAGCGCCGTACCTGGCAGGTGGCTGATGGGATAAGACACCTCTGACATGCTCAGTGTCGGTTGCAACCTGTCACTGTCAGCCTAGCCACCCGTCCACTACCGGACAACGACACCTTGAAATCATCAACCTTCTGGAAGCGGAAAAGGGACCCTCAGACAGGTATAAAATGCCCACACACACAACGAGGAAGGGATCCTGAACTCAAGTTCTCTAGCTATCCTTCTGCTAGTTTTTTTGTCTGTTCCCAAGTGACTTACTTGAGCGTCGGAGGATCCCCACTAGAGCATCCGGTCTCCGGAGACTTTCTTGCAGGAGCTCTTCGGAGAGGAGGTCCTCCGTCTTTCGGCGTTGAAGGAAGGTGACTTGGCGTCAACAGATTGGCGCGCCAGGTAGGGGGATAGATAAAGAAAAGCTTTGAACCAGTCGCGGCCAACTCCTCTTTCCTTGAGTTCTCAAGCAAATGGTGATGACTCGTGCGCAAGAGGTCTCCACCAGCCATGCTGGGGGGCAACGCCTGGGAGCTGACCTGCTGGTGGCCGGTCTCCCTGCTTCCCAGGCCGGCGTCCCTGCACCACCATCGCCACTACCACAGTCGCATCAAGACAATCGGATCGCCGCTCTGGTCATGCAGGTTCAGTCATTGGTGGTGGCGGTCCAAGTCCTGCAACAGTAGCCGGGGCCACCCTTGTCGGTCCCGGGGGTGGTCCAGTCCAGTCAACACTCTTCTCGGGGAGGTCTCCGTCCGAGAAGCCCGCCACCGCCGTGCTTCGCCCAAACCACACTGCCCGAAAGCCTCTAAGAGGCCTCGGTCACCCTTCCGCCATGTTAGTGCTTCTTCCAAGCAGCGGCACGGAAGGGAGGCGGAGCGCCCCCGTCAGCATCGTCGCCACCCTTCTCCGTCCTCGGAGTCGTCGAGGGAAGGGTCCTTCGATGGCCGAATAGCTTGCCGGGCCGAGCGCCGGCTGGATGAGTACAACCAGCGGCTGGAGGAGCTCAGCCACCGGATCACCAACCCGGAGGCGGACTATGATAGCTGGCCACCGCTGTCCCGCCATATCATGGAGGAGCCGATTTCGACTCGGTTCCGTCTCCCTCAGTTGGACCCGTATGATGGGACCGCTGATCCCCTGGACCATCTGGAAAGTTACAAGGTCCTCATGCAGGTCCAGGGGGCAACCGACTCTCTTCTCTGCATTGCCTTCCCTGCCACTCTGCCCGAGCCTGGTACTCCCGCCTGCCGCCGCTGAGTATTAACTCCTTCCGCCAGTTGGAGAGGGCCTTCTTGGCCCATTTTGACGCCTGTCGGAAGATTCCCAGAGTGGCAGATAGTTTATTCTCCGTCCAGCAGAAGGGTGGCGAGTCCCTGCAGGACTACGTCGCTCGATTCAAAGAAGCTGCCCTCGAGGTCTACAACCTCGAGGATTCAGTGGCCACCTTGGCCTTGAAGCGAGGGCTCTGCCCCTCTCGTTTTGCATACTCACTTGACAAGAAGCCGCCCAGCTCCTACGCCGAACTCCTGAGCCGAGCGCAAAAGTACATCCGCACCGACGAGGCTGATTCCTCTCGGCGCGAGGCCAACGGTAGCTCCGCCAAGAAGCAGACACATCCCGAGCCTGTTGAGGTGCGTCCCAGGAGGCCCGAGCCTCCCCATCGACCTGACAACCACCCTTGGGCTCTCGCCCCTAGAGACGGTCCGTTCACTCCCTTGCTCGCCCCAATATCTCATATTTTTCTTGAGATCGAGGGCGAGCCGTACCTCCAGCGCCCTCCTCCGTTAAACCCGAAGACCCCCGCAACAAGAACCTATACTGCCGCTTCCACCGGACCATGGCCACGACACTGACAACTATCGCCAGTTGAAGAAGGCGATAGAGGACCTCATCCAGCGTGGCCACCTAGGGAAGTTCATTCAAAGGAGCAACCCGGGTGCACCTGGCCCGTCAACGCCTCCGCCACCAATGATCGACAACGCCCGACTGAGAAGATGGTGGCGATGATCTCCTGGGGGGTAGGCGGCACGTCCAAGAGGCCGAGGGGGGAGGAGGGGTTAGATTATGTAATTCCTTTTTATAAAAGGGACCTAAAAGGGGTGGTCAAAAAAATGATGATAGCATCGTCGTGTCTATGACGATCGCTAAGCATCCTGTAAAAAGAATCTTTATTGACAGTGGAAGCTCGGTGGATGTTTTGAGTTATGTGCCTTTGTTCGGATGAACTTGTCTCCCAACTCACTTCGACCTGTCACCACACCCTTGATGGGTTTTACCGGAGACTCTATGAGAGTCGAGGGAGAGATCACCCTCTCCGTCACGGCCGAGATGCCACCATGTCAGAGCATGATTTTTATGAATTTCTTTGTAGTCCGGGTTCCCCTTGCCTATAATGCTATACTCGGAGGGCCCGGACTCAACCTTCTGGATGCTGTCATCTCCACTAAAAGGCTGCTCGTGAGATTCCCTACCAGCGGAGGAGTTGGGGAGATGTGGGGGGAGCAGAACCCATTGCCGCTTTGCTACCACATGGCCCCCAGCCTGCAGGGGGCGGTACCTGCACCTGCACCAGAAGCGCTCGACCCCCGATACTCAGAGAGGAGAGGAGAACCGGCCGAGCACCTGCTGACCTTCCCTCTGGGGGAGGACCCGACGAGGACGATCCAGATCGAAGCCCTACTTCCGGAGGAGGCGCGCGACCAGCTCCTTGCCTTCCTGCGAGCCAACTCAAACATTTTCACATGGTCGGCGTCCGACATGCCGGGCATCCCTGAGGAGGTAATCACCCACCAGCTCAATATCAAGTTAGAGTGCCGGCCTATCCGGCAGAAGAAGAGGAGCTTCGCCCCCCGGCAAAAGGCCATTGATGAGGAGGTGCGCAAGCTGGTGGCTGCTGGGCACATTCGGGAGGTTTACTACCCGACTAGCTAGCCAACGTCGTGATGGTTCGCAAGGCCAGTGGAGCTGGAGGATGTGCGTGGACTTCACCGACCTCAACAAGGCGTGCCCCAAGAACAGCTTCCCACTGCCTCGGATTGACCAGTTGGTGGATGCCACGTCCGGCCATGAGACCCTCAGCTTCATGGATGCCTTCTCGGGGTACAATCAGATTAAGATGGACCCGGCTAATGAAGAGGCAACCTCATTTGTAACTGAGAAGGGGATATATTGTTACAAGGTGATGCCGTTTGGGTTGAAGAATACGGGGGCCACCTATCAGAGGCTAATGAATAAGGTCTTTGGGGACCAAATCGGGCATAACATAAAGGTGTACGTGGATGATATGCTGACCAAGAGTATCCATGCAACCGACCACGTCGCCGACCTCGCGAAGACTTTCGGCAATCTCCGCCGGTATCAGATGAGGCTGAACCCCTGCAAGTGTGCCTTTGGGGTTACAGCAGAGAAGTTTCTGGGCTTCATGGTAATGCAGAGGGGGATCGAGGCAAACTCCGATAAGATCCATGCTATCCTGGACATGAGGCCCCCTGCTAACAAGAAGGAGGTACAGCGCCTGACCGGAAGGGTGGCAGCCTTGAGTCGCTTCTTGTCCAAGTCAGTAGAAAGGTGTCTACCTTTCTTCAAGGCGTTGCACAAGGTCAATGGTTTCGAGTGGATGAAGGAGTGCCAGGAAGCCTTCGAGGAGTTAAAGAAGTTTTTATCTACTCCACCATTGCTGTCCAAGCCGATGGGCGGGAAGGAGCTCTATCTGTATCTTACGGCCTCCCCCGAGGCCGTCAGCTCCGTGCTTATTCGCATGGATGCCGACGGGATGCAGAAGCCTGTCTATTACACCAGCAAGGTACTTCACAATGCTGAGACCAGATACTCCAAGACCGAGAAGATCACCTTTGCCCTGATCGTCTCCGCTCAATGCTTCCGACCTTACTTCCAAGCTCATCCAATAGTGGTGCTCACGGACCAGCCTCTCGGACTATCTTATCCCGTTCTGACACCTTCTATCGGCTTGTGAAGTGGGCCATCAAGCTGGGAGAGTTCGACTTGTCCATTCGGCCGAGATCTGCAATGAAGTCCCAAGTGTTAGTTGATTTCCTGGCCGAGTGCACCTGGGCCGAGGAGCGTTCGGAAGAACCACACATGGAGTCCCCCATGGCCAAGGAAGCAGGAGAGAAGGACTGGATCCTTCATGTTGACGGTGCATCGAACTCTCAGAGGAGTGGAGCTAGTCTCATTCTGGCGAGCCCCGAGGGAGAGGTGGTTGAGTATGCTCTTCGATTCCTTTTTTCAGCCACCAACAACCAGGCGAAGTATGAAGCCCTGCTAGCAGGGATGAGGCTGGCTGAGGAGCTCGGGGCGAGGCATTTGAGGGCCTTCACAGACTCTCAGCTTGTCTCTGGGCAAGTCGCTAGGGAGTATGAAGCCAGAGATTCGGTCATGTCCCATTACCTAAGCAAGGTGCAGTCCCAGGCCTCCCAGTTTGCTTACTTTCGTTAGCTACATTCCCTGGAGGGAGAATGCCAGGGCTGATGCGCTGTCCCGCTTGGCCACCTCGGCCGACGGGACCTTGGGAAGGACGTACGTGGAGTACCTACAGGTCCCAAGCATTGAAGCCACAGAAAAAGCCCTGTCGGTCGAGCAGGAATCCTCTTGGATGGACGCTTACATCCGGTATCTTACCGATGGTGCCCTCCCTGAAGATGTAGCTAAGGCCAGGCTACTCAAGTGACGGGCCCCGAAGTTCTTAGTGATGGACGGGCGGCTGTACCGAAGGTCATTCTCATACCGGTCCTCAAGTGCGTCGGCCCCTCGGAAGCTGATTACATCCTACGGGAGATCCATGAAGGCATCTGCGGGAGTCATCTAGAGGGCAGAGCTCTAGTGCACAAAGCCCTGCGGCAGGGCTACTTTGTCTGACGATGAGGGAGGACGCCGCCGAGCTCGTTCGGAGGTGTGATAGTTGCCAGCGCCATGCTAGCATCCAGCGGCAGCTGACTTCCTAGCTAAGCTCCTTGGTGGCCCCCTGGCCCTTCGCTCAGTAGGGGATGGACATCCTGGGACTGTTCCCTTCGGCCACCGGTCAGCGCAAATTCCTGTTGGTAGCCGTCGACCACTTCACCAAGTGGATCGAGGCTGAGGCACTGGCCAAGATCACCGAAGGCAAGGTGAGATCCTTCTTCTGAAAGTTTGTAATCTGCCGGTTCGAGCTGCCACATACTCTCATCACCGACAATGGCCGGCAGTTCGACAACGCGGCCTTCAAGGATTCTGCACCGAGCTGGGCATTCACCAGCGGTTCACCTCAGTCGGGCACCCTCAGACCAACGGTGCAGCCGAGGTGGCCAACCGCGTTATCCTCCAAGGACTTAGAGCACAGCTGGACGACTTCAAAGGAAGGTGGGTGGAGGAGCTCCCAGTGTGCTGTGGGCCTACCACACAATGCCGCAGGCTCCCACCGAAGAGACGCCCTTCAGCCTCGTCTTCAGGTCCGAGGCTGTCATCCTAGTGGAGATAGGTGCCCCAAGACCCCGTACGGAGTCATACAGTGAGGAGGACAACTCAACCCAGCTGCGGGCCATCCTCGACCTCGTGGAGAAGATGCAAGACCAAGCGCGACTCTAGATGGCCGCCTATCGGCAGCGAACGGCCAGGTACTACAACGCACGCGTCCACCCCAGGACCTTCCTGCCGGGGGACCTGATCCTCAGGCAGGCTGAAGTTTCTAAGCCGACGGAAGGAGGCAAGTTGTCACCAAATTGGAAGGGACCCTATCGAGTCACCGAAGTCCTCCATCATGGAGCGTATAGAATCGAAGGACCGGATGGGAAGCCGCTCCCACGAACATGGAATCGATAATCTCCATCGGTATTATCAATAATGTACCCCTTCTCTACATTGAGTTGTGTGTCTACATTCTTTCGGGCACCAGTCCCGTATTCTATATTAATAAAAGTGTGTTCGAGTAACCCATCTTTTCAGTAAAGCCTGAGGCCAGCTCGGCACTTCAAGACCGATGTACCATCGGCACCGAAGACCGGTGTTCCACCGGCACCAAAAAGCCCAAGGCCAGCTTGACACTTCAAGACCGATGTACCATCGGCACCAAAGACCGGTGTACCACCGGCACCAAAAAGCTCGATGCTAGCTCGGCACTTCAAGACCGATGTACCATCGGCACCGAAGACCGGTGTACCATCGGCACCAAAAAGCCCAAGGCAGCTCGGCACTTCAAGACCGATGTACCATCGGCACCGAAGACTGGTGTACCACCAGCACCAAAAAGCTCAAGGTCAGCTCGGCACTTCAAGACCGATGTACCATCGACACCGAAGACGGCGTACCATCGGCACCAAAAAGCCCGAGGCCAGCTCAGCACTTCAAGACCGATGTACCATCGGCACGAAGATCGGTGTATTATCGGTACCAAAAAGCTCGAGGCCAGCTCGTCACTTCAAGACTGATGTACTATCGGCACCGAAGACCGGTGTACCACCAGCACCAAAAAGCTCGAGGCCAGTTCGGCACTTCAAGACCGATGTACCATCGGCACCGAAGACCGGTGTACCACTGGCACCAAAAAGCCGAGGCCAGCTTGGCACTTCAAGACCGATGTACCATTGGCACCGAAGTCCGGTGTACCACCGGCACCAAAAAGTCCGAATCCACCTCGACATTTCAAGACCGATGTACCATCGGCACCGAAGATCGGTGTACCACCGGCACCAAAAAGCCCGAGGCCAGCTCGGTACTTCAAGACCAATGTACCATCAGCACCGAAGACCGGTGTACCACCGGTACCAAAAAGCTCGAGTCCACCTCGGTGTTTCAAGGCCGATGTTCCATCAGTACTCAGAAGCCCGAGTCCACCTCGGCGTTCCAAGGCCGATGTTCCATCGGTACTCAAGCCCGAGTCCACCTCGGCGTTCCAAGGCCAATGTTCCATCGATACTCAGAAGCCCGAGTCCACCTCGGCGTTCCAAGGCCGATGTTCCATCGATACTCAAGCCCGAGTCCACCTCGGCATTCCCAGGCCGATGTTCCATCGGTACTCAGAAGCTCGAGTCCACCTTGGCG
Source organism: Calamus simplicifolius (assembly GCA_900491605.1). Classification (NCBI taxonomy): domain Eukaryota; kingdom Viridiplantae; phylum Streptophyta; class Magnoliopsida; order Arecales; family Arecaceae; genus Calamus; species Calamus simplicifolius. The sequence goes on along the minus strand of UESW01003276.1, from coordinate 84,525 downwards.
TTCCAAAGCCGATGTTCCATCGGTACTCAGCGGCTCGAGGCAGACCCAACCCCGAGTCCAACCTCGGCGCTCTCTCAAATCTGGCCCGCATAGTAGCTAAGTCGTGGACTCGCTCGTGACGAGCGGGCGGACGCTGCTCCTCGAGGCCGACGCAGCCCCTAGGGGTCCTACATCGGCATGCTGAGGAGGATTAAAAGTTCAAAACATAAGGAACCAAAATATTTTCATTACCAAAAAGGTATTTACAAAATGCCGACTGGGTTGGGCGTTAGTACAAAAAGAAGGAAAAAAGTACAAAAGTCTAGGGATCGGCCTCCAAGGCCCGAGGGAAGTTCAGGTCCTGGGCCACTTTCTCCTTGCCATACTGGAACCCTTGAAGATAAGCGTCCATAGAGGTTTCAGCTAGCTCATCCGCAAAGTGTTCTGATGCCCTGAACTCCTCCATGGCCACTGTGACTCTAGCCTCAGCCGCAGCCTCTGCCTCACGGGCCCTAGCCTTGGTGGTAGCCTCTACCTCTCGGGCCTAAGCTTCCTTCTCCTCGGCCAGGGAGGCGGCCCTCCTCTCTACCTCTTCAGCGTGCTCCGCCCTCTCCTCGGTGCGCTCCGCCCTAGCCTCGGCCGCCTGGATGGCAGAGTCTAGCTCGTCGATGTGCCGATCCCTAGCGGAGATGGCACCCTCAGCCTCCCCGAGCTGGTTCAACGCCACCGAGCTCGGTTGGCTTCAGTCTCCGCCCGCCTGGTGGCCTCCGCTATCTTGGTGGCTCGGTCGGTCCTCGCCGCCTCCAAGGCCCTTCCAGCCACCTCGGCTCGGGCCTGGGCCTCCTCGGCGTCCCGTCGGGCCTGGCGAATGATGACCTCACCATCGTCAATGACCTCCCTTGTGGCCACCAGAAAGTTCGCCGACTGCATTCAGAACACATCTATCAGTGCCAAAAAATGGTCAAGTATTTAAAGCCAAGGGTCACAGGACTACTTACCCGGATGAGAGCCACGAAGGCCTCTCGGAAGAACGTTGACGCCCTCAGGTACCTGAGCTCCTCCTGGAACTCAGGCATGATTACCTGGGAGATGAGCCACTTCGCTCCGTGCCCATTGTCCATGAGGGAGAACCTGTGGGGCATCGGCCTGGCCCTGCTTCCCTCAACGGTCCTGGTAGGCTCGGGCATGGGGGGCACGGGGCTGCCCGCCGGTACCTCCTCCGAGGGTGGACTCGTAGCTACCGATTGCCCCTCACCCCAGCTTCGCTCCGCCTCCGCCGGGGTTGGTTCGGTTGGGACCTGGAGCTCCGCCGCTATCGCCTCTTCAACCCTCACCCCTTCCGAAGGGGTGTCTGCTGTCAGATCCACCTCCGGTGCGACCATGGGCTCTTGGCGCTCGGGTGGCGGGGAATCTCGCGCAGCGAGATGCTTGGGGGTCGGAGCCTGCTGCCCCTCGCTTGGCCCTTCCAGGGCCCTCTTCCTCTTGGCGGTGGCCCTCTTGAGCTTGAGGGTCGGGAGCTTCATCACTGCACACCATCAGTCAGGGTTAGTAAAAAAAAGGAAAAAAGAGAACGAAGGGAAAATTGGCTAAGTTGGAGACCCCCGCAAGTCGGAGATTGTCTTCCGACAGGAGTTGGTTGCACTTGGGGATGTCGGCCGTCAAAAGCTGCCCCAGCGCTTCCCTATCCCCCGGGAGTACGGATGAGTTTGTGTTTGGTCTAAGGTCTGGGTCCCCCCATCTAGGCTTGACCTGGTCAAGGTCGGCAAAGAAGAACCGAGACTTCCAGCCCTTGATGGAGGAGGGAAGGTACAACTTGAGGACTCGGCCGGGTCGGGGCTGGAATAACCACTAACCTGCATGCTGTCGGAGGGTGTAGAAACATCGGAAGAGGGAAAGTCTGGGTGTGATGCAGTGGAAATGGCAGAGGACGAGGAAGGTGCAAATGGTTCGGAGGGAGTTCGGGACCAGCTGGGCAGGGGTCAAAGAATAATAGTTGAGGAGGTTAACAAAGAAGGGGTGAAAAGGCAAACGGAGACCTAACCTGAGGGAAATTTCATATACGGCTATCCTACCGGGTCGGGAGGACACCACCCTGTCGTCGGGAGTTGGTAGGAAGAGCTCAACTTTCCTAGGGATTTGGTAACGGGCTCTGATGTTAGCCAATTCTTGGCCCATTACCGTGGAGGCGGTCCCCGTCGGGGATTCCACCCCCACCCTCGATGAGGTGGCGGCGGCCGCTGGGCAACTCCTCACCGGAGCCCTGCCGGCGGCCCGTCGCCGGATGATAGGAATGTGGTCCTCCGGATCGAAGGAGGACCACGAGGGAGCGGGAGATGGAGAGGCACGAAGCCTCGAGGACAAAATCTGGTCCGCAGGGGACTCAAACGAAGGCCAGGACGGAGAAGAAGAAGACATTGGAAGAAGCTAGGAGGGCTGGGAAGGTCAGGAAGCTAACTTGGAATGGGATGCAGGGGGAGCAGGGTCGCAGGAGGAAGACGAGGTTGGGAGCTGGAGGAAGAAGATAATCTCAGGCAAAGTGACGAAACCCAACCTTTCGCCCGACTTATCGCTTTCAAATCGTCCTGCCTCACCTACCCGGCCACGCGGACTCCCCCTATAGGCAGAGTCGCCTCGGCAGGCGCCCAGCACGTGAGACGCTTTGCCTTCGGCCAATCGTGAGGCAATGCTGACGTCAGCACAATGATGGCAATGATGAAGGTGGCTTTTTGTGGGTTCCGAGAGGACACCCCCACTTCGAGGCCGATCTCTGCAGATCGGACGGATGATAGAGGTTGTACTGTTGCACCCCCCAAGTCGCCCATGCTAAGTTATCGCAGCGCCCATAGACACGTGCCCATCAGCAGTTGGCGGCAGGTGGGGATTAGCCACTCAAAAGTGACACCCCTTTCGCCTTGCAGAGGTGGGCCCGCTTTGTCTCAAGGGTGAGGGGGCATCTGATGTGGCTGATCCAACATCGTTAGAGTTAACAGTGAAGGTAACTGACGGAGCCCCGGCTTCGGCCTCCGAGGCCCCTTCGGCCTCTGAGGTCCTCTCGACCTTGGACCCGGCATCCCCTCGGCCTCAGCCCCGGACTCGGCGTCACCTCGGCCTCGGCCCCAAACCCGGCGACCCCTCGGCCTCGGCCTCGGACCCGACATCCCCTTGGCCTCGGCCTCGGACCCAGTGTCTCCTCGGCCTCGGACCTCATGTCCCGCTACCTCGAGCCCCCTGACACACCCATGTGGCCCACCAACTGTCTGTGGTAGCCACGTGGCCCACTACTCTCTGCAACAGTGCGTGGCCATGCCCCGTAGCGGCGCACGCCTGACATGACCAGGCCCACCTGCCATCTATAGCACCGCCTGGCAGGTGGCTGGCGGGGCAAGACACCTTTGACATGCTCAGTGTCGGTTGCGACCTATCACTGTCAGCCTAGCCACCTGTCCACTACCGGACAATGACACCTCGAAATCATCAATATTCTGAAAGTGGGAAAAGGAACCCTCAGACAGGTATAAAATGCCCACACTCACAATGAGGAAGGGATCCTGAACTCAAGTTATCTAGCTATCCTTCTGCTAGTTTTTCTGTCTATTCCCAAGTGACTTACTTGAGCGTCGGAGGGTCCCTACCGAGCATCCGGTCTCCGAAAACTTTCTTGCAGGAGCTCTTCAGAGAGAAGGTCCTCCATCTTCCGGCGTTGAAGGAAGGTGACTTGGCATCAACACTTGGATTTACTGTTATGTTTGTTCACCTCCCATCCCTCCCCCCATATTTCTTTCTTTCTTTCTTTCTTTTACAGAGGTGCATTTTGAAGGTATCGACATTTTTCAAACAATCGAACGATTAACGTTGGTCTTGCCTTAGGTTTCTCCCTTGTTAGGCTGAAGTAATACACAATGGTGGAAGTTGTTGCTTCAGAGAACTCGTTGCATATGTAATTAGGGAGGTATTGGAGTTGTTTTGTTTGCTTTGGAAAGGAGTCCCGACCGGGTTATTGGGGGTTCTGAGGCCCGCTCTCTACCCTTTTATCCCTATTTTATTTGAAAAAAAAGTCTTTATGCACTGCATGCGATTGATTCCATGTATATATGGACTGCATGTGAGATGCGCGAAAGAACAAAATTGTCCTTAGCATGCACGATCGCATATGCATGCAGTCAACATTGCATGCGATGCACGCGATCTGCACCACATTCAGTGCACAAAAACTCTCTTTTATTTGTAAGCGGTCCAGAGCATCATCCAAGTTTGATACAACGGTTCCAAACACCATCCAAGCTTGATACATGATATGGCTAAATAATCTTTAAAACTAATTCTTCAAATTATGCAAGAAATAAATTCATCCCATCCTTATGGAGGCGAGCTTACAATCAGCTCATCGCCTTTTTTTGATGACACATTTGGAAGACAAAAATCTAATTTTTTTTTTTGAAAAATCCCATCAGAGTAGGCTTCAGCATATAGGATACTTTATTTTTTTGAGCCTTGAGCATGCTTACTAAGTGATGAGGTTGCAAAGGAACACATTCTCTTTCAACATTTCCTATTATCTGCTCGATTAATTCCTTGTTACTTGTATATATATTTTTTATAATAAATTTAGGAAAGTTTTACTCTTCTATTCCACCTAAAAAAATTCAAATGTTATAAGGTTATGGATTAAGACAAGTTAAATTATTAATAAATAGCTAATGTAGTTGCTTCTCACTCCAACCATTGTTCACCTCTAATCCTAAACTTTCTAAGGCTTTACAAAAATATTTCAAAGAAAAACATAATGAGCCTAAGCCTAGTGGAAACCTCATACACCCACATCCATATGCACACATATATCAAATATGCAATAGTTGAATATAATGATAAAAATATAACCAATATGAATCAGTATTACATTTCAAATACAATTATTTGGAAAGGCAATTTATTCAAATAATTATCCTTAAGGACCAATGAGTATTAAAATAAGATAAAAAGAACAAGCTTGGATCAAGGTATGTTAGACAATATCATAAGAATTAATTTTTATTCCTTCAAGTTGTAAGTGAATTGCGGTTGCGTTTGGTGTATCGCCAGGCAATTCTGAATAGTAATATAAATTATCGACAAGATAGATTACTACTTGATAGATTATCAGTAATGTTGGTTACTGTGTTTGGTATACACAGTAATGCTACAGTAATATTGATTACCGTATTTGGTATGACAAACAGATTACGGTCATATAACATCAAATTCCTAAAATACTCCTAAATTAAATTTATTAAAAATTTATATATTATTATATTTTTAATTTTAAAAAAATTATATTTATAAATGTAATATTTTAAAAAAATCTATATTTATAAATGATATTCGAAGTGGCCGGTGAGGATGCCGGAGGCTATTAATCAGAAGAAGTTCTGCGGCATCTGAAGATGGCCGTGAGGCCACTGGACTGCGAGATCTGCGACCCAACTCGGCGGTAGAGGGTATGGCTCGGGACCTCCATGTCCCAGCAAGGTTGGTGGAGAAGAAGGCGAGTAGAGAGCGATCAAAGAACGCAAGGGCAATTTTGTTAAAAAAATTTATCAGATTACCACATCTCTGGCAATATGGATAACCATCCATTCCTTAGGTAATCCGGATTACCTCTCATGAGGTAATCCAGATTATCGCTACAAGATAGATTGCTATTCAAAACATGTACCAAGCATAGTTATCTGATGGGCCCCATTTAAATTACTGATAATATGTATAGATTACCTGCTACCAAATGCAACCTTAAGGTACAATGATTTAGCTTGATTCGGATCTCCTTCCACGAGCATGGTCAGGTTGAAAGTATGACCTAAAAGCTCCTTCAGATGCTCAGCATCTTTGACACTTTGGAATAAATTTGTGCTTACACTTTGTGGAAGAAAAGATAAATAAATTGTTATATATTAGGCCTTGGACTAAAGCCTATTTATAACCTTAGTCCAATGGTCATAATGTCTGGAATGGAATCACATGATATGATTTTTCCACTTGATAGTCTTGTGAGACAATCACATTCAGTACAATTAAAATTCCATTTGGGTGCAACTTTCTATTTTAAAAAGATTTCAAATGTTGTATGGAATGCTCATGAAATCAGCTGCACTCTGCAATTTTTTTAAAATATTAAATGTTTAAATGATGTTTATGATCTATGCCCATTAGCACGTGAAATCATGATACCTATTGAAGTACGTCGTACATAGTCCTACATTAGATGGCCTAAGAAGGGAAGGAAATTATAATGTCTCCATCCATAGTCTCACTTGGATGAAAAAGAATTGTTTAAAGAGTTATAACTAAAGTTTGCTTACTGTTAATTAATGTTCACTCAAGTTTTTAAGATCACGTAAGATTGCACTAATTTTTTTAAATTATTATTATTATTATTGTTGTTGTTATTATTGGTGAAGCATTCAATTCATTGCAAAGGTAGATCGAAGACTCGTTGAAGAGGCTAGTCCAAAGCCTTTGAGAATCGATAACCATAGGGGAATGGGATGACTCGAGGCTAGCAGGCTTGCACCCCAATGCTAGATTGTTTGCCCTGGTTAAAGGAAGGCGCCGCTGAACCTTACGGTCATCCTCACACCTTTCGCTCTGTGTTCCAACCTCTAAAGAAGGCCACGACCATTTTTACACGGACTGGGACTCTAACATCTTGATGTCATAACTCCCAAATCAAGGGCTCTAGGGATGAAGCACAGAGGTTAGATGCCTTAGCCGCTCACCGGCTAGTCACTGAAGAGAGGTCAGGGCATTGGAAAAGGTCTTAGGCTAGATATATTAGTTTACTTAAAAACTCCCTTTAACTGTCTTTGAATCATGAATACATGGAAATTGCATGGATGATTTTTCTCGGGTGGGAGAACCCGAAATTGTTCGCCTTCTTCGTCACCCTCCTCTTACTCTTGTTGGGACTTAATCCTTGATGAATAGTAATGGGATCAACCTCGCTGAAGAAGTAACCTAGGCTTTCACCTTTTATTGTCAATAATCAGATTGGCTACTGATTTTTGTATCCTTTATCAACAATCAGCTTCTTGAACAACCACCACAGCCCCTTTTTATTCCTAAAGATTTATTTAAAATAATCTTTCCCTATTCTTTGCTGATCCTCCCCTCCATCTTTACGTGGTTTTTCTTCTTCCCAGCCGGAGCCTTTTCTTCCCAGCCTTCACGCCTTCTTTCCGTGAACGTGAGATGCTTTCTTTCCATTGACCAAAGTCTTCCTCTCTCTCTCTTGGAACCAAAAGATCCCAAACGGAGCCACGCATACTCTCTCCTTCATGTCTGTGTCCTGTGGCTCTCCCACAAAGCCGTGCGATCCCACAAAATCTAGGTGAAGCTGATAGACCACCAGAAGTCTGGATCTTCTTCCCACGGACCTCCACGGACTTCCTAAATGCCTCTTACGCTTGGATCTTCACGTGTCTTCCTGGGAGCGGAAGTTCCCCAATGGATCCAAGCGCTCCACGAAGCCGTCCTTGATGAAGCCCTAATTCTAGCTCCGTGCGGCAAGGGAAAGAAGAATAGAGAGAGAGAGGGAGGAGGAGAAAGAGAAGATAGGGAAGCCGCCTTTACGATGAGAGAGAAATTTTTGGGAGAAAAGAATCTATTCTCTATATCTTCAAATCCTAGAGTTTAAATACATCCATGAAGTGGGCCAGGCCCAGACTCAACAAAAACTCCCATGGACTAACCCAATGAGATTAAACTAATTTCCAAGTCCGTGTACACCCGTAACTTGATTTAATCTTAACCCTTGGACTCAAACCCAGTCCAATACAAGTTAGCCCTCCTGGGCCTTGATAGCACACACCAGGCCCAACAATCTCCACCTTGGTGTTTTCAAGGCCTCAGCACGTCTGCCGCGTCCATCAGCTGCAATCCCTACAAAAGCTATCTCGTGAAAGAACCTTGGTCAATGCATTGCTGGATTCTCCTTGGTATGTACCTTCACAGCTCCACTTCACCTTCTTCCATAAACTCTCTGTAGTTGAAGCCCTCCTTCCGAAAGTATCCTTTGGCCACTAGTCCTACCTTGTACCTGATACCTCCTTTCTCTGAAGGCCCTTTCTTGCGCTGATAAACCCATTTGCAATCAATTGATTTCTTTTCTTGTGGCAGCTAGACCATCTGCTACGTGCCAGTCCTGTAGTGAGACTGCATCTCCTCTGCCATAGCCTGCATCTCCTGCCATAGCCTGGACCCATCTATCTCTGTCCTGGCTATCCACAACCTCCTAATAGGTGTAAGGGTCTTCATTTGCTGTCACCAGGGCATATGACACCGAATCCTCGAAGCCGTATCGAACTGATGGTCGCATGTTCCTCCTGGGCCTATGCAGTGCAATCCCAGTATCAGTTCTCTGCCCAGTTGCATCCTCCTGAGTCCTCTGCTCAGCTGCATCCTGCTGAACTTCCTGGCTTCTGACCCTTCTGTCAGTCTTCTCCACTGAATCTCAAATCCTCCTAGTCCACTAGCAAATGACACGACTGTGTAGGAGGTTATCTGACTAGTGTTACCGTGTTCCACCTCCTGTAGTCCCTGCTGTGCATCTGTATCATCTCTGCTCTGAAGGATCGAGCTCTCATCAAAGGTCACATCTCTGCTGATGAAAACCTTCTTCTCCAAGGGATCCCATAACCAATAACCCTTGATTCCATGCGGGTAGCCCAGGAATACCATCTTCTTAGACCTGGCGTCCAACTTACTCTGCTCCCCAGCACCAACATGCACATATGCCGTGCATCCAAACACCCTCAGATGGTTCAGGTTTGTCTTCCCTCAGACTATATCTTCTTTGGAATGCCTCCATCTAACCTGGTGTGCGGTGACCGATTGACCAAGTAGCTGGCTACATCTATTGCGTCAATCCAGAACATCTTTGGAAGCCCTGCCTGTAGCCTCAAGCACCTTGCTTTTTCCAATAATGTTCTATTCATTCTCTCAGCCACCCCTTCCTGTTAAGAGGTTCCTATCACCGAGAAGTGACTTTTGATGCCCCACTCCTCACAAAATCTCTGGAACTCCCTGTTGGTATATTCCCGCCACGGTTTGACTTCAGACACTTCACACTCCTACCCTGCTCCCTCTCCACCTCAGCTTCCAGATTCTGAACTTGGTGAAGACCTTTGATTTCTCCTTCATGAAGTAAATCCACTGCTTTCCTGAGAAATCATCTATTAAGGTAAAAAAGTATATGGCCCCATTCCTTGCAGAAACCTAGTCCCCAGACATCTATGTGTACTAACTCCAGGGGTTCTGCACTCCTAGCTGTGCTGATCAAGAACTGCATACTACTCTGCTTCCCCATCTGACATGGCTCACAGATCTCCATGACTCCACTACTCAGTTCAGAAGTAGTCCTCTCTTGCTCAGTTCTTTCATCCCCCTGTCTCCTATGTGGCCTAGGCGGTAATGCCACATCTTGTACACATCTCGAGGATCTTGTTCCACAGCTGCTGCCTCAGATTTTTCTATCACCACAGAGCCCTCCAACCTGTATAGGTTGTTCTCCATCCTTCTCCTCTCATCACCACCATAGCTCCATTGGAGATGTTCAGAACTTCACTCCTGGCATGACTGCTGAAGCTGTATCCAGTCTGCTCTAGGTACCCCAGTGATACCAGATTCTTCTTAAGTTCTAGGACATGCTTCATGCTGGTAAGAGTGCGCACCATGCTATCAAACATCCTCATCCTCACTGTGCCAATCCCTGCCACCTTGCAAGGGTGATCATCTCTAAGAGTCACACCCTCCATCAACCTCTGTGTAAGTACTTAACCATGATCGGTTGGGAGTGTAATGATGAGAACAGGCTGAATCCAAGGTCCACATATCTGTGCTGTAACTGTGACCATCTGATACCACCAAGATATCATCCTCCAACTCCTATCCTGCAAATGTACTCACATATTCAGATCCTTCCTTTTCTTCCTTTTTCAACTTAGGACAATCCCTTTTAAAATGTCCTACCCCACCACACTTGTAGCACTTAGCCTTCTTGGACTGTAACCGTCCCCTAGGCCTGCTCCTGTCCCTGCCTCTGCCTGACCTTTCCCCAACTGATAGACCTTCTTGGGGAATAGCTTCCTTGGTCATCCTCTCCCTCTGCTCATTCGTCCGAAGCACTGAGACAATATCTTCATAGAATAATGTCTCCTTCCCGAGTAGCGTTGTGACCAATGAGTCATGTGATATGGGCAGCAAACACAATAACAAAAGTGCCTTATCTTCCTCCTCTATCTTGATCCCGACATTCAGCAATTCATTGCTCACTGATCGAACACCTGGATGTGGCCCAGCATATCTCCACCTTCTGACATACGAAGGCTGTAGATGCGCTTCTTCAACATCAACTTGTTGCACATATTCTTCCCCATATAGAAGGCTTGCAACTTCGACCAGAGTCCCTTCGGGGTCTTCTCCTCCAGCACTGAATAAAGGACTGAATCTGCTAGACATCCTCTGATCATTGAACATGCCTTCTTTTCCAACAACATCCACTGCTTATCTGTCATCCTATCTGGCCTTTTCTCTAAAGCACAAGAAGATCCTCTACCCGGACTTTCCACATGGAGAAACTTTCTTCCCATCGAACTTTTCAAAATCTATTTTTATGCTACTACTCATGGCGAGATCTCAACCAAAACAAAAATAGCATAAAAAATAAATTTTAGGAAATTAAGAAGTACCTTGATGGACCTTATTGAAATTGTTTCAACCCTTTAAAGATCTCCAAACAACTTATTCTTATTCCTGAACCAGGCTTTAAGATCTCCAAATAACTTCTTCTTGTTTCTGAACCTGGCTCTGATACCACTTGCTGGGGTTTAATCCTTGATGAACAGCAATGGGATCAACCTCGCTGAAGAAGTAACCTAGGCTTTCATCCTTTATTATCAATAATCAGATTGGCTACTGTTTTTGTATCCTTTATCAACAATCAGCTTCTTGAACAACCACCACAGCCCTTTTTTATTTCTAAAGATTTATTTAAAATAAATCTTTCCGTATTCTTTGCTGATCCTCCCCTCCGTCTTCATGTGGTTTTTCTTCTTCTTTTTCTTCCCAGCCTTCACGCCTTCTTTCCGTGAACGTGAGATGCTTTCTGTCCGTTGACCAAAGTCTTCCTCTCTCTCTCTTGGAACCAAAAGATCCCAAACGGAGCCACACACAGACTCTTTCCTTTATGTCGTGACTCTCCTGTGGCTCTCCCACAAAGCCGTGCGATCCCACAAAATCTAGGTGAAGCTGATAGACCACCAGAAGTCTAGATCTTCTTCCCACGGACCTCCACGGACTTCCTAAACGCCTCTTACGCTTGGATCTTCATGTGTCTTCCTAGGAGCGGAAGTTTCCCAATGGATCCGAGCACTCTACGAAGCCGTCCTTGATGAAGCTCCGTGCTGCAAGGGAAAGAAAAATAGAGAGAGAGAGAGGGAGGAGAAGAAAGAGAAGATAGGCAGCCACCTTTATGATGAGAGAGAAATTTTTGGGAGAAAAGAATCTGTTCTCTATATCTTCAAACCTAGAACTAGAGTTTAAATACATCCACGAAGTCCAACCCAGACTCAATAAAAACTTCCATGGACTAACACAATGAGATTAAACTAATCCCCAAGCCCGTGTACACCCGTAACTTGATTTAATCTCAACTATTGGACTCAAACCCAGCCCAATACAAGTTAGCCTCTTGGGCCTTGATAGCACCACATCAGCCCAACAACTCTCGCTTTGACTCCTTTCCTAATTTTAATAAATTTTGATGCACAACACCATTTTCCTCGAGAGAAGCAACTGCAAGGCTTTTTTTAATTTCATGAATAAATATCTCATGATAGACCAATATGCCTTTCGTTATAAATTTTTTGTCTTAAGGATTTCAAAGGTATAATGTTTAGATCATTTTAATGCGAGAATTCTAAAAGGCGAAGCAGAACAGGAGTCCTCTTCTAAGCAAAAATTTTCTACTTGAATTCTAAATAATTAAGCTTATCATAATAGTGCACAATGTCAGCTCATTTGAATTTGATTGTTTATCCAGTTCCACACAATCAAGGATAGGTATGCACACAAAAGTTTATATACTTATCCTTAAGCGTTTGCTTCTAAAATATTCCCACATACCATCTATGGCATCACTTCTCTATGATTTCCTGACACCGGCATATGAGGTGTGATAAAAGCTGATAGCCTACTGAAAGATCAAATTCATAAAATCAATATTATGCACCTCATGTGTCAGTGTCGAGAATCCATAGAGAAGTGATGCCATTTTGTATAATATTTTAATTTCCATATGCGTTGGAATTAAATTGGAATTCAAGTCGATCTAGATTTCTCGCATGCCATGAATTAAAATAACACTCCTTGCTAGAATACCGATATCAACCTTACAGTAGTCCAAGTTCTTACATTAATTCAAGTTGATCTAGTTTTTGGCTTCTCTATTTTCTCAAAAAAACAAAAGAAAAAATCAAGTTGGTCTTGAAGATTAAGGGGAAACAAATATCAGCAATGGAGAGAGTCAGAGAAATGACAATTTATTGAACATAAATTCTAAGAGCTACACACAAGCAAATGATAATGTCATCAAAAAAAAAAAAAAAAAGAAGAAAAGGAAGGGAAACAAAATTACAAATATATCAAAACACCTGGAAACAGAAATTACATGAGAGAGATAAACTCAATACAAATTATAACCAAACAAAAGCACCATTTAAGGGGAAGAAAGGCCAAATGCTGCGCACGTTGGTCCCGGAGAAATAAATAGGAGCAGTGGTATCTGGGGAAGGAGGCCATAGATTATCATATAATAAGCAACATGCCAACCAATTTAAAGGTGCTAGAGAGATTAAAAATGGAAACAAATATGCAATGGAATGAGAAATTACCTCGCCAAAGAAGAAGTGATGGCAGATCGATCCATGCTTTTAGTCTCATTCTTCCCATCCCTCAATTAATGTTGGTTTCAAAGGTGGGAGGGGCCTTGGTATACCGAATATTGTTCGATCCATAAGACTGGATCGTGACCTCGGGGATCCACTCAATAATGGGCCAATTGGGGCCATCCTTGAGAAAGGTCTTAAGGAGTGGTATGCTGCTTCAAGTGAAATTTTCTTAAATTCTGGAGAGAAGCTTGAGCATTTTGATGCTGCCCGAGTAGCCCCAATAACCACTCCGGGAGGCGTGGTGTCCGTCCATCATCATTGTGGTAGACTCCTCTGAGATATGTAGTCAAGCATTGCAACTTATCGAGATTCTCCACATGCTGCAACCTCGGGCAATCTCTTATATGCAAATATTTCAATGAGGGAAGGTTGGATACCCTTTCCAACATTGGAGCTTCAAAAATTGAAAGCATTTCTGTCAGAGAGGGGAGGTCGTTGATTTCTGTTAGCTTGTCGACCCTACTAATGTGCAATTGTTGTAAACTGGTGGCATCCGTAGGTTTTCTGGAAGAGCTCTCAGATTATAACAAGAGTCAAGAGCCAAGAATCTGAGACAGGGCAGCAACTTGTTAGGGGCTTCTCTTCTTTCTTGGCTAACCCCCTCCTCAGCAATGGACCACTCTTCCCAGTTTTTCATGCGTGTAAAATATAGCTCTTCAAGCTTGGGAAATGCTGTCGGTGCCGATGATGCACGGGGGCCAAGAAATTCAGGTCCGATGGTTGTGATTGCATTTGCAGAAGCAATGTAAGGAATTTCAGCTGGCGCAATAAGCCCAATGGTGGAAGTTGTGGGCATGATGTGCAATCGGAGAGCACTATTTCTGTCAGGTTAGGAAAAGAGGCATTCAATGAAGGTGACATCATCCATCTCGGGAATCCAGTACCAAAAAGTCATGGATCTCAAGCGTCTGTAGGGTGGATGGCGGAGAGAGCCCTTCACATGTCTCGTTAATTCTCTGGATTTCTTCATCTTGGATAACTTCTATTTTACACCATAAAATCAATGTCCTCAAAAAGTGACAATTTGCAAGAGTCGGAGCTCCTTCTGCTTGTGCCATCTCCAACCTATCTATCCGCAAGAATCTCAGCTGGGGCAGAGATCGTAGCTCATCCAGATCGCACCCCTCCTCGTCTGGTGCACCTGTGTCATTATGGCCAACCACAAATCCTTCGAGATGGTTAAGATGTTTCAGTTTGCCTATTCCTTTGGGTACATGAGTCAGCGAAGTTCCAACCAACCGAAGGCATCTTAGATTGCAAAGTTTTGTAATGGTCTTAGGAAGTTTATGCAAGAATTTACAACCAGACAGGCATAATATCTGCAGGTTTACAAGGCACCCAATGGACTCTGGCAACTCTCTAATTTCTGTCCGATCAAGATCTAGATACCTGAGGTGAAACAGATTTCCTAGCGAGCCTGGAACACTCTCAAGTCCTGTGTCATTTATGGTTATGCTTCGTAGAAAACGCGAATTCTCAATAAGTTCATTCTCAATCATCGTTATCCCAGGACTCCTTTCAAGCATTAGAGTTCTCAAACAGGTTTGCTGTTTTATCACATTTGGGAGTCTCTCCTTCATGTTTACCATCGACAAGCGACGAAGTTTAACCAAGGGATTTATGTTAGGTGGTTGATCATTGCTACAGAAAGTACTCTCATCCCCTATCAGAAAGATAGCAAGGGAACGTAGCACATCATGCATTCTGCACAAACTGCCCACATTCTCATATGCCACTTGTAAAAGATTCCTACTAATTAACTCTGTATAGTATTCCTTTGCTAAATCTTCCATAAGTGTATCTCCTTGTGTTTCTTTTACAAAACCTTCAGCCACCCAGTAACGTATAAGATCCATCTGATCCATTGTAGAGTCCTCAGGAAATAATGAGCAATAAAGAAAACACTGTTTTAGATCTGAAGGTAAATCTTGATAACTTAAAAATAGAGCACCTGGGAGTTCTTCTTGAAGTTGGTTCATTGACCATGCATCGCTTTTTAGAACCTTATCCCATTCTAAGCTACTTCTCTCTTTCGATATTAAAACCCCTGCTATAGTTTTGATTGCAAGAGGAAGACCATCACATTTTTCCACAATTTTAATCCCGATTTCTCTCAAATTATTGATCTCCTCCTCCTCCACATCATCATCTCCAAGGACTTTCTTGCAAAGTAATGCCCACCCGATGTTATTATCCATTTTACTAACATGGTGAACATCTGCTCTTAATTCTTTTGCTACATTTCTGTTCCGAGTGGTGATAATAATCCTACCACTAGCTCTTGCACTTTCCAAAGGAGATCTAAACAAAGCCTCCCATACCTCTGAACGCCACATATCATCTAATACAATAAAGAATCTTTTTACAAGAATAGATGAAAGATACGGTATGAGCACCTCTTTAGTTTCAGCCCCCCTATAATTTTTATCTATTTGACTAATCATGCTATTGAGAAGCTTTATCTCTGAAAAATCCTTTGAAATACACACCCATGCACGAATAGGAAAGTTCTCTTTGATCCTTTGATCACTGTATGTTAGAAGCAAGAGTGGTCTTGCCAATTCCACCCATTCCATCAATCACCAAAACACGATATCTTCTATTATCTTCCTTGATTAACGTCTCCACAATATTCTGAGTAACCTCTTCAATTAGGAAAAGTCTGACGATCTGTCTCCTATGGTGTTGCCAGCCATCAACGTCGCCCCACAGGAGGCTTGGAACGGCTCGCTTTATTAGTTGTTTTCTTTTGTTTTGTTTCTCCAACGGCCGGTTTTCTTTTACCTTTATTAATCATGTTGGATCCTCACACAAGAACACCATAAAATTGGATAGAAATTAAAGTTTGTCGCAGTCTCGTATCACCTATTAAAAAAGATACGACTTCAATTTATGAGCTTGAGTTAGAACTTTTCTCAATGGTTTAGGCTTCGACTGGGAGCATTCTCGCCGTGCAGGGTTATAATGCTGTCCACAATATACACTCTGAAAGAAAGGAGAAGCTGTGATGCATCATAGACCCTTCAAAGCCTGTATATGGTGTCGAGGAATCCGTCGGTAAATTTTTTTAATTTAAAACGTCCTTGAGTATCAGCGCTGGTAGGTGCCGATCGCAACCAGTAATCATTTTTTTTTAAAATTAACTTGTTATCACCACCGTCTGTTGCAAGAAAGTAGCATCACGTCTACCACCAGGCAAAGCGTTATGCTCTATTGAAATGGGTCCGGACATTAATCCCAACAGCTATATATTTTCTTCGCCGGCCTGCCAAAGATTACCCAAAAAAAAAAAAAAAAAAACCGGTTGGTTAAAATTCAGTGAATTGAAAGCCACGAAAGCGACAAGGTGGTCGTCCATGGGTGCCTTTGAATATTGATATGGCGATATACATTGGTATGGGAGTCTTAAAATATTACTTGCGGTGGTAAATTTAGTTGTGCATGTTCTTTAGTTCAGAAAATAAATTTTTAACAAAAAAATTTCTAATATTATTTTTAAAATAGAAGCAAATTTGCACTAATTTCTAAGTAAGATATTTTTTAGATGTACAATAATGAAAATTTAGAATGACTTTTCTACCAATTTCCGATGAAGAAAAATTAGACTTTGAACCGTTGGATGCAAAGCCCAAAAGTTTCCAGAAATCTTTATAAAATAATAAAAATAAACTAAGATAATAAGTATTAAAATAAAATAAAAAGAATAAGCCGGGATCAAGGCATGTTAAATATTACTTTAAGACTAATTTCTGTTTCTTCATGCAAATTGTAAGTGAATTATTCTTAAGCTATATATTCAGTTTGATCTGAACCTCCTTTAAGCACGGTCGAATTGAAGGTGCGATTTAGAAGCTTCTTCGTATGTCTAACAACTTACACACTCAGAAAATATTTGAATAAACGAATTTTATGTAAGAAAGGATAAATAAGTTGTTATGTATTAGGCCTAAGACCTAAAGTTTATTTATTGGCTTAGTCCACTGGTCATGATGTCGAAAACGGAATGATTTTCTTACTTGATAGTTGCAATCCCCTATTTTAACTAAAAAAAAACACGGCGTATGGTTCATGCAAGCGCATGGCTACGTGCTTGGTTTAGGCCGGGCGGCGAACATGCAGACTCATCGGGCCAATTTTTGATGTAAATGTAAATATTCAGATGATGTAAATGGTCTTTCTAGGTCTCACAATTCTCAACTTTTTTAATTTTTTTTAAAAAAACCTATCATAGTTTAATTAAAAAGGGGAGTGAATAAATTTGTTGAATTAATAAGAGCTGGTGCATGCAAAACTTTAATCATCAAGCAAAAAACAATCAAACCAATCACAAAATCAGCGAAATAAAACCCTGCCAAATGCATGCTAGTTCAAGAGGTTGTATAGGGCTCATTCAATAAGTGGCCCTGATCTATCATGACAAATATAAATCAAACTAATTAGTGAGCGCTTTGTCTCCCCGTGCTCCTTTCAAATGGTCTAAATGGTAAACTTAAATTAATTTGAACAAAAAAATTTAAAAAGAAAAAAATTACTGATGCAATATTCATTGATTGATTTGATCCACATCGATCCTACATAGTAAACTAGATCTACTTTATTTTTTTCTTAAAAAAATGTAGTTCAATTAATAATGGCAGAATTTTGTACTATAGGATCAAAAGCTAAACTAGGTGACCCATATCATGAACTTAATTTCTTCGATCATGATGGGCACCACTAGAAATCAATTAGATGTCTTCCCACAAAGACATCTAAGATCATTGCCATTTCGTCATAGACGATCAAAGGAGGAGGATGGATCTCTCAAAACGCAAAAAGAAAGGGAAGCTGCGAGGTAACATGATCCATCATAACTAATATATATAAGAAGAGGTTCGAAGACCATGTCCCAAAAGTAGAGATGAAGATGACCAGTGGAAATGCCATAGAAAAAGCAATAAATAAAAAAGAATCCACACTATTTGTCAGTTGATTATTTGCCCACTTGGAGGAGGACGACAACGGCTTTCAGCGCGTCTGTCCACACGTTACAGCAGGCGCGGCTTGGAACGGCGAGCTTTATTAGTTGTTTTCTTTTGTTTTATTTTCCCAATCGATAACCATTGACGATCTGTCTCCTGAGGTGTTGCCATCAACGCCGATGTCATTTATTGTCCTGTTGTCGTGAAAATTGGTTCCCCGACTTGGATGCGTTTTTGACTTATGATCCAGACGTAAATCTCATCGCCTTGGAATAAAATTTGTAAAACAATTTGCATGCAAAGAATGCCGTAAGAGTTATCTTCTGCGAAGAACAAAATTTATAGTAAGCAAATGTAAAAAAGACTCTCACAGAAGAGCTTCTCCTAGATGATATTCTCTCTCGAGAGCTCTGAGTTCAGATGGAACTATTCTTAGTATGATGATGAGTGAAAAAAAATGAGTGAGTATTCAAGCCTGCGTATATGAGAGGTTGGAGGGCAGCTGTATTTGTAGGGGATCACCTGATCTTTTGAGCGTGTGGTGAGGGGAGGTCTGAAAGCCGTTAGGATTCAGAACAGATTCGAATCAAGTTTGTTATGAGGTCAGTAGAATCCATATCTTGTCAGTTAGAGGATCGACGGCTGGGAGAGCTAGTTGATGCCTTGAGATTCAGCGATTACATAGGTTCTAGGCCACTCCTGTGGGTCTTAGGCCACTCCTGGGTATGATTCCCCGTTTTGAATCTCATTCAGTTATAGTGGATTCGCACTCTCCCGCACCGGACTCCGCAGGGTATTCGAGCACCTCGGTCCGGCCAAGGCGAGGGGCAATTTGGTTTTCTGAGGTATGAAAACGGCTCGGGTTGCCGAGGTATGGATGGCTCGGGTTGCCGAGGTATAAGAAGGGTTGGGGTTATCGGGACGACCTGACGCCGCTGAGGGCGATTGGGCTTCTCTGCTTAGTGGGTTTGACAGCTGGCCGACAGCACGTTGGATTTGGAATTCGATGTGTGCGGTCATTAATGCAATAACGATTTTACCCCTCATCACATGCCTCCCACTCCCTAGTCCGAAGTGTAAGTTCGGATATAAGGAGTAGAGTTCCGGAACAATCTTATTTGGGGGATTCGAAAAGGCATTCAATGATAATCTCGTAAATGACGGGCCGCTGTTTTTGTCATCATTTCTTGCAGTGGCTCGAGGAGGAAACGCCTCGTTTCCAGTAGGCTGCGATAGCGGGGACTCCACATGGCGGGGCTCCTTTATTTCTGGCGCCCATATCGGAAGTTTTGGCATTCTTTGGCTTTCCTTCTGAAGCGTTAATTTAAAGAGGGCTAAGGCGGTGCTTCTTCTGCAACGCCTCTTCATCCCTGCCATAAAGATTTTCTATTCTTCCCTGAGCCCTTGCTTGCTTGTTTGTATTCCGCCTCTTATTCAGCTAATATGAAGGGTCCTGGCGATGTTGCCTCAGAGGTAACCCTTGATGATTTGGATAGAATCCGTCGCCATTATAGGGTTCCTCGGGATGTAGCCTTATGGGTGCCGAGGGCCGAGCACCGGGTTTCGACCGAGTTATGCCGTGGAGTCTTCTTTTATGAGGAGAGCTTGAGAGCAGGTCTCCGGTTCCCTCTTCACCCGCTGGTACAGGAGGTGATGAGGTTTTATAATATATGCCCAACAATGGTAGCTCCAAATAGCTCGCAATCTTATCTGGTTCATCTCGATGTGCAGCCGCGTTGGGGTAACCGCGACCCTTTCTATATTCCGAGTTTGTTACAACCTAGTCTCCGGGAGAAGCTCTGAGTGGCCCTATATTGGCCCCTGGAAGTCATTCAAGATGATTTCCGATAACCCGTCCTCGATAAAAGAGTGGAACTCCCGATTCTTCATTGCCAAAGGAAACATCGGTTCAGATTTTTCGAGGGGATGGGCGAGTTATGTGAAGGATCCGGAGGCGCGCCCGGAGTTGAGCGGGCAGAAGAAGAGAGATCTGGTAATCCTTCGCAGTGGTCAGGAGGTATCAGCCAGTACTCTATTATCAGAGGATGCCCTTTTCGCCGCCGGGCTTAGCTCTATCGACCCTCAAGGTGAGTCTTCGCTCTGATGGTCAGTGTGTTTATGTGATTCCGCTACTATTTAATTGAACATCCACTGTGTTTTCAGTCGAGAGGTCTGTATTCGTGGGACAAATGAGGAAGAAGTTGGGTAAGCGCCATAGGGGCTCTGGCTCTGGGGACAAGCACAAGTCCGAGAAGAGGTCCCATCCTTCCAGGTCTTGTCCGAAGGAGCTGAGGAGAGACGGCGTTGGCTGCCACTTTTCCACCCCTATGAGGGGGGAAGCGGATGCGTCGGTCGTGGCTGGTGAGCCCCCCCTGCCGGAGGGGACACAGTAGTGGGGATGGAGAGTGCCATTGGAGAAAACTTGGAGAGAGCCATAGAAGTTTTCCCCCCTCAAGTAGTGATTGTATCAGATGATGCCGAGGAGATGTCGCCGGTCTGTCCGGCGATCCTCCTGCCAGAGGTTAATCAGCTTCAGTTACCAACGGTGGGGAGCCCACTGCGCATGGAAGAGGCCCCTCCTCAGGTGGAGGGGTCGGGAGAGGCAGTGGCGGCTGTCGAGGCTCAAATGGAGCCGCTTGTTGAAAGGTTGGTGGAGGCCGAGGTGCCTCCTACTGAGGGTCTCTCTCTTATGGTACCAGGGGATGTCATGAAAGAGATTGAAGTACAGGTGGAGTCTGTCAGAGATGAAGCAACAGTTGGAGAGGAAGAGAAGAAGAAGAAGAATCACTGAACGAAGGGGACGCTCAGGCCGGGGTTCCCTCAATCGGAGCCGAAGCATCCGAGGCCTTGCAGGCTAGAGTTTGATGGAGGAAGCCGGGCGGATGGCGGTTCCTCAAGCCGAAGTCCCTCAGGCCGGCTCTTCGGCCATGAGTTCTCTTGTCCATATCCCAGAGGTGGATGACATGCTTACCGCCTTGATGCGGTCTGTACTACACGTGGGGGGGAGTTCCACGATGGACGAGTCTACAGTTGGGGATATTATTGACGCAGCTTTTGGTCAGTCTGGGGTGCCGAAGGATGTTTACCTTCTTCCCGAAATAAACAACGCCGCTCTCATGAAGATGCTACTAACTACGCCTCCCGAGTAAGTCACTATGCCGAGGTTGTAATTCTTAGTTGGTCGATTCGGCCATGGTTTCTTACTTATGTTTTTCTACAGAATGCCTTTATTACGAGGGCGCTGAATTGGCGCTTGAATATGGCCACTGGGGCCTACGCTTAGGCCAGGACGGTGGCGGCCGACCTTCAGACAAGGGTGGATTCGACCAGCCGGCTTTCTAGGGCCTTGGCATCCGCTAAGGTGGACCTTGAAAAGATGGGCGAATCTTATCGAATTACCGCCGAGGAGGAGCTTCTTCGAACAGTCGGACAAGGCTTGTTTGGAGTTATCCCAAATCAAGGCTAAGCATGCCGATGAAATCAGTGCCTTGCAGCGGCATTTTGACAAGAGATGGGGTCAGCTGAGAAATAGCCATGCCGAGGAGGAGCGTAAGTGCCAGTGTCAGCAAGATGAGCTCGCCAGTCTGAATGAGAAACTCATTAATAGGGAAGATTGGCTAAAATGGCAGCATGATCAAATTGTCAAGCTCACCACTGATCTCAACCAATGCCAGCGGGAAATCGAGGACAAACAATCCCGAATTAATGACCTCAAGAAGGGTTTCCAACAGAATAAAGCAGCCAAATTGAAGGCCCTGGAAAAGGTCCATGAGCTGAGCGATAAAATAGCTCGGCGGGAGGAAGAGGTATAGTGTCTTCTCATTTACTTGCTTCTAGTATTTTTCTTTTGTTTGTGGGCTCAAACGACCTGATGTTTGCAGATGGGCAGAATCGGGTTCGAGGCGCAGGAGCAATTTAAGGCTCTAAGGGCGGAGTTGACCGCGAGTCGCCAAATGAACCTCGAACTCGGAGGCCAGCTAGCTAAAGCTAATGACCGAATTGCCTCGGCTGTGGAGGAGTACAAAAGATCTGTTCAATTCTCGAGGAGCAAAAAGCGGCCTGTGCCGATGCATTCGGTTTGGCGAGGAGGAAACTCGGGCGAAGATCTCTCGGGTGTACCCCGAGTTGGATTTATCTTTTCTGGAGGCCGAGCTATTTGATACTCGTACTCCGGGGACGGAAGAGGCTGAATATGAGGATATTTCGGACGTCGATCTTGACACTATTCTAGGCACTAATGAAGCCTCGGCTCTAGAGGGGTGTTCCCGGCCCGGTGCCGAGGAATCCGAAGTCTCTTTGTCGACCGTATTTGAAGAGGGTGGACCCAGTCAACTTCCCCCAAATGTCGCTGATTCGATTCCTGACCCTTGAGGGCTGTTTATGTATTTTTCCTTTTTCAACTTGTAACTTGATTTCAATGAATGAACCTTTTGGCTCCTTTTGTTCGTCTCATTGCTTTGGTTATTACCTTTCTCGAACGACTTTTTTGCTGGGAGTTCCTTCGATAGAAAACGAATTGTAAATGAAATGTGCTTTAAGGTCGAATAGCCCTTGGAGGTTTCGAATCGAAGATTCTACTCAATCGAAGCCAGATTAACTAGTTTTGCTAATGCATAAAATTGTTCAGTTTTACTGCAGAACGTAAATCCGACTTTGCCTCGGTTGGGGCCGAGGTTAGGTGCGCGCGAGCTTACTCTGTTTTGCCGAGGCACGAAATGGTGCGGCGTGAAATGACCAAAAACGGTGTAAATACCTCGGCTGGGGCCAAGGCTAGATAGTTCGGTTTGTCCGAAGCAAAAAGTTGATATTTTTTTGCCGAGGTATATGGAACGGCTTTGCGATTTGCCGAAGGAGGCATCGTTCTTTCCTAAGGCATTTATCTCGTTGGCCTTTTCCAATGCGGGTCACTTTAACATACATGGTAAGCCCTCGATTGCCATTGGACGACGTCGTTTTCGAAAGAGGATTTCTCAGGCCTGCCCATATCTCAAGGACCAGCAGTTGGTTCCCTTCATTTAAGGTTCTCGATTCGAGATTAGAGGGAAACCTTTTGCCTTGCATCATGGCTTGGGAGGCGCATTCGATGTGCCTTGGAAAGCCTTTTTCTTTTGATTTACCACATGGTAGCGGCCAGGGCATTTCAAATTTTGGGGCTCTCTTCTTTAATGGTTGCTCTCGGTTTGCTTGCCTATAAAATGGGCAGGGAGCGGACTGTATCAGGCCATCTCCCAAGGTCTTTTCCTTCTACATGCTATAGAGGCTTTCATGGCGCCCGTTTCAGTGAGTTTGAGAGCGGAGAGATCGAGCTTCCCTTTCAAAAGCTGGTTCGTCCTAAATAGCTGGGGTGATGGAGAAGCTGCTGAAGAGCAAGTAGTCCTCAAGGGAGGAATCTTGGAGGTCATATGGAGAGCGCACGGGATGCCCACAGAGGTCATATTGGGAGCGCACGTACGCGCTTCCTGTGTGTCCTTTGTCACTTGCCATAGGGACCACAGGAAATGCAAAGCATACATACTCCCCATGGTAGACATGGAACTCACCTCCTTCCTCAGTTTGGATCTCTCAGTTCATCCGTCTGAGGAACCTTTTTCCATGCGAGGAAAGAGGAGAGTGGTGTTGGTCTGTTGGTCCCTTGCCTGTGTTGTTGGGTAGTGGCTAGCAGCCCAGCATCCCACTCGGGAGGAGGCATCATTGGCATAAGCATCCATAGGTCTTTGACCTGGTTAGGATCCCTCAATGTGTTCGTCCGAGGGATCCGTGGATGGCCTACTTTGTTCTTTGGGATAAACCAGTGGCTCAACAGAGCTGTCTGGTTTTTTTGATTTTTTGGGTCGGATGCAGAAACATCGTTATCGACCGAAGTTGCTCAGCCGAGCTTTTATTCATCTTTATTTCCTATGCTATGGTGCACTTGTAATGCCTCTCAGGAGGTTGTAATCTTTTATCAATAAAGAAATCTTTTTAATCTTCTTCCTTCAAGTATTTATTTCTTTTTCCAATATGGTTGTGATGGGAGTTTTCTTACTCGCCTCATGCTTTCTAGATTGTAGCATAGTTTACTAATTCAGCAGCGCTTTTGCTACGATATTTAGTCCTCTAAAGAGGAAGCATTCACCTCTATTTAGGTCAGAGGGAGGCCTGGGCAGCCCTGTGAACTTTTGATGCATACATGATTCTACTCGAGGGAATGAAAGAACTTGTATAATTTTGCCGGTAAGTGGAGGAAGGCTACTTACCTCTGTTGAAGCAAGATAGGACGCCATAGTTGCATTAGAGTGTTTGAAAAATCACTCGATCAGGCCGAAGCCTTAGAACTATATCGCTCGATTTGGTCAAGGCTTCGGGGTTGTATTTTACTTGGCGTTGCCAAGGTACAGAGACCGTTACTCGGCTTGACCGAGGCTTCAAGATTATATTTTACTTGGCGCTGCCAAGGTACGGAGACCGTCACTCGGCTTGGCCGAGGCTTCAAGATTATATTTTACTTGGCGCTGCCAAGGTACGAAGCTCTCTCGGCCTAGCCGAGGTTTGTCAAATATATTTTACTTGGTGCGGCTAAGGTACAGAGATCGCTCGGCCCGGCCGAGGATTTAAAATGATTATATTTTACTTGGCGCTGCCAAGGTACGGAGACCATCATTCGGCTGGGCCGAGGCTTCAAGATTATATTTTACTTGGCGCTGCCAAGGTACGAAGCTCTCTCGGCCCAGCCGAGGTTTGTCAATATATTTTACTTGGCACGGCCAAGGTACGGAGATAGCTCGGCCTGGCCGAGGATTTAAAAAGATTATATTTTACTTGGTGCTGCCAAGGTACGGAGACCGTAACTCGGCTTGGCCGAGGCTTCAAATTATATTTTACTTGGTGTTGCCAAGGTACGAAGCTCTTTCGGCCCAGCCAAGGTTTGTCAAATATATTTTACTTGGCGCGACCAAGGTATGGAGATCGCTCGGCCCGACCGAGGATTTAAAAAGATTATATTTTACATGGCGCTGCCAAGGTACGAAGCTCTCTTGGCCCAGCCGAGGTTTGTCAAATATATTTTACTTGGCGCGGCCAAGGTACGGAGATCGCTCGGCCTGGCCGAGGATTTAAAAAGATTATATTTTACTTGGCGCTGCCAAGGTATGAAGCTCTCTCGGCTCAGCCGAGGTTTGTCAAATATATTTTACTTGGCGCGGCCAAGGTACGGAGATCGCTCGGTCCGACCGAGGATTTAAAAAGATTATATTTTAGTTGCGCTGCCAAGGTACGAAGCTCTCTTGTCACAGCCGAGGTTTGTCAAATATATTTTACTTGGCATGGCCAAGGTACGGAGATCGCTCGGCCCGGCCGAGGATTTAAAAGGTTATATTTTACTTGGTGCTGCCAAGGTACGGAGACCGTCACTCGGCTTGGCCGAGGCTTCAAGATTATATTTTATTTGGCGCTGCCAAGGTACGAAGCTCTCTCGGCTCAGCTGAGGTTTGTCAAATATATTTTACTTGGCGGCCAAGGTACGGAGATCGCTCGGCCCAGCCGAGGATTTATAAACCTGCTTCTCATTGCAGCTATCAAAGAAGGCAATAAAAATAGAAATTTTGCAAATCTTTGAAACTTTAACTTAATGGGCAGAGTAAGTTTGGGGAGGGCATACTCTTACTGATGATAGACGTAGAGATTATCCTAGTTCACGTCCGGGGAATAGATTTTTCATTTAGATCTTGGAGTTTATAGGTGTCGGGCTGACTACTTCCACCACTTGGTAGGGACCTTCCCAATTCGGGGACAATTTTCCTTGCTCCAGCGGCTTCGAGACGGACGCCTTTCGAAGCACCAGATCACCGGGGAGGAAGAATTTCCCTCGACTCTTGTGGAGTGATAGCAGGCTACTCTTTGCTGGAAGGCAGCCATCCGGATTCGAGCTTTCTTCCTGACTTCTACTAAATCAAGATTGGTTCAGAGCTATTCATCATTGGATTCCTCCGAATAACCTTCCATGCGAGGGGAGGAGAGTCCAACTTCCACAGGGATGACAACCTCTATGCCGAAAGCCATCTTAAATGGGGTTTGTCCCGTTGGTATCCTCTCAGTGGTTCAGTACGCCACAACACATGATGAAGTTTCTCGGCCCATCTGCCTCGCGCCTGGTTGAGCTGAGCTTTAATTCCCTACAGGAGAGTTCAGTTGGTTACCTCGGCCTCTCCATTAGCTTGAGGATGTCCGACCAATGTCAGGCGATGGAGAATGCCATGATCCTTGCAGAACTCTCGAAACTTAGGGTTGTCGAACTGCTTCCCGTTGTCGGTGATGATAGTGTGGGAAAGGCCGAAGCAGCAAATGATGGATCTCCATACGAAGTCTTTAGCTCGAGCTTCGGTTATTTGGGCAACTGCTTCGGCTTCAACCCACTTAATGAAATAATCAACTGCAACAAATAAAAACTTCCTTTGCCCCGTTGCAACGGGTAAAGGGCCAAGAATATCCATTCCCCATATGGCGAAGGGCCAGAGGGATGATATGGAAGTCAGGTGTGCCGAGGGGAGCCTCTGGACATTTGAGTGCCTCTGGCACGAATCATAAGCTCGAACGAGGTCATCGACATCTTTCTCCATCGTCGGCCAATAATACCCTTGACGCAGCACTTTGTGGCATAGGGCCCGACCACCGAGATGATTGTCGCAGATGCCTTCGTGGACCTCCCGAAGAGTATAATCGGCCTCTGTTGGTCGGAGGCATTTGAGCAGCGGCATGGAGAAGGACCGCTTGTATAGCTGATCGTCAATCAGGGCATAATGGGACGATTGCATTTTCATCTTCCTCATTTCTTTACTATCAGTGGGTAGCAGCCCTTCTTTAAGGTATTTGTGCAGGGGGTCCATCAGGATGGTTCGGTGTCGATCTGCATCACCTGGTCGGCATCGGCAATGCTGGACTTCTCCAGGACCTTCAGGTGGAACCTCCGCTCGAGGTCCATCGAATCCGTAGTCGTCAGGTGGGACAGAAGGTCGGTGCGCGCGTTTTCAGCCCTTGGGATCTGGATAATTTTAAATTCATCAAAACAGGAGGATGAGTCACGCACCTTTTGGAGATACCGAATCATACTCGGCTTTCGAGCCTTGAACTCTCCCTGCACTTGGCCAGCCACCAACTGGGAGTCGGTGTAGGCAATTAGTTTTTTGACTTTAAGCTTGTGGGCAAGGCGGAGTCCGGAGAGCAGGGCCTCATACTTTGCTTCGTTGTTTGAGGCCAAGATGGAAAAACGGATGCCGTATTCGAAGGTTGCACCCTCCAGACTGGTGAGGACCAGGCCGGCACCAGAACCGCTCGCTGGAGGATCCATCATCATGAAGCAACCATGGGGCACTGGGCTTTGGTTGTCTAGGAATATCCGAAACAGAGCCATTTTCGGGTATGGTGCACTCGAGAAGGAAATCCGCTGGGACCTGGGCTTTGACGGCTAGGCGAGGCTGGTACTGGATGTCATGTTCACTTAGCTCAACNTCAGGCGATGGAGAATGCCATGATCCTTGCAGAACTCTCGAAACTTAGGGTTGTCGAACTGCTTCCCGTTGTCGGTGATGATAGTGTGGGAAAGGCCGAAGCAGCAAATGATGGATCTCCATACGAAGTCTTTAGCTCGAGCTTCGGTTATTTGGGCAACTGCTTCGGCTTCAACCCACTTAATGAAATAATCAACTGCAACAAATAAAAACTTCCTTTGCCCCGTTGCAACGGGTAAAGGGCCAAGAATATCCATTCCCCATATGGAGAAGGGCCAGAGGGATGATATGGAAGTCAGGTGTGGGGAGCCTCTGGACATTTGAGTGCCTCTGGCATGAATCATAAGCTCGAACGAGGTCATCGACATCTTTCTCCATCGTCGGCCAATAATACCCTTGACGCAGCACTTTGTGGCATAGGGCCCGACCACCGAGATGATTGTCGCAGATGCCTTCGTGGACCTCCCGAAGAGTATAATCGGCCTCTGTTGGTCGGAGGCATTTGAGCAGCGGCATGGAGAAGGACTGCTTGTATAGCTGATCGTTAATCAGGGCATAATGGGACGATTGCATTTTCATCTTCCTCATTTCTTTACTATCAGTGGGTAGCAGCCCTTCTTTAAGGTATTTGTGCAGGGGGTCCATCAGGATGGTTCGGTGTCGATCTGCATCACCTGGTCGGCATCGGCAATGCTGGACTTCTCCAGGACCTTCAGGTGGAACCTCCGCTCGAGGTCCATCGAATCCGTAGTCGTCAGGTGGGACAGAAGGTCGGTGCGCGCGTTTTCAGCCCTTGGGATCTGGATAATTTTAAATTCATCAAAACAGGAGGATGAGTCACGCACCTTTTGGAGATACCGAATCATACTCGGCTTTCGAGCCTTGAACTCTCCCTGCACTTGGCCAGCCACCAACTGGGAGTCGGTGTAGGCAATTAGTTTTTTGACTTTAAGCTTGTGGGCAAGGCGGAGTCCGAAGAGCAGGGCCTCATACTTTGCTTCATTGTTTGAGGCCAAGATGGAAAAACAGATGCCGTATTCGAAGGTTGCACCCTCCAGACTGGTGAGGACCAGGCCGGCACCAGAACCGCTCGCTGGAGGATCCATCATCATGAAGCAACCATGGGGCACTGGGCTTTGGTTGTCTAGGAATATCCGAAACAGAGCCATTTTCGGGTATGGTGCACTCGAGAAGGAAATCCGCTGGGACATGGGCTTTGACGGCTAGGCGAGGCTGGTACTGGATGTCATGTTCACTTAGCTCAACAGCCCATTTGGTCATTCTTCCCGATGCTTCTGGGCGATGAATAATCGCCTTAATGGGTTGGTCGGTCAAGACGGTGACAATGTGCGCTTGGAAATACGGTCGCAGCTTTTGGACCGATGTTATCAGAGGTAGAACCATCTTCTCGACTCAAGTGTACCTTGTTTCAGCATCTTTGAGCAATTTACTGACATAATAAACAGGCTTTTGAACTTTGCTCTCCTCTCTGATCAGTACCGAGCCAACGATATTTTCGGAAACCGCCATGTATAGGTTCAGTATTTCCCCCGGCTTCGGGCTACTGAGGAGAGGTGGTGAGCTGAGGTATTTCTTAAGGTCTTCCAAAGGACTTCTGGCAATCTTGGGTCCATTGGAAGTTTTTTTCGACTAAAGCGCTTTGAAGAAAGGAAAGCATTTCTCGGCCGATCGAGCAATGAAGCGGCTGAGGGCTGCTATTCTTTCAGTGAGGCGATGTACATCTTTGATCGACCCGGAGGAGCCATCTGCCATAGAGCTTGGATCTTTTGGGGATTTGCTTCGATACCTTGCTGAGAGACCATGAAGCCTAGGAATTTTCTGGAGTTGACCCCGAAAGCACATTTGGTGGGGTTGAGCTTCATCTGGTACTTTCGAAGTGTTGCGAAGCTCTCCATGAGGTCCTTGATGCTCTCCATGAGGTCCTTGATGTGCTGGATGCTTCCTTGCTTTTCACCAGCATATCATCAACATACACCTCCATGTTTCGATCGATTTGCTCATTGAAGACTTTGTTAACCAGCCTTTGGTAGTTGTCACCTGCATTTTTCAAACCAAAGGGCATAACTCGGTAGCAATAGATACCTCGGTCGGTGATGAAGGCGGTTTTCTCCTCGTCTTCAGGTGCCATTTGGATCTGGTTGTAGCCTGAATAGGCATCCATAAAAGTCAGCATTTGATGGCCCGAAGTCAAATCTACAAGCTGGTCAATCCGCGGAAGAGGAAAGCTATCTTTTGGGCAGGCCTTGTTGAGGTCAGTGAAGTCGATGCAGATCCTCCATTTGCCATTCGACTTTTTCACCATGACCATATGTGCTAGCCTGTCGGGGTAATTAACCTTCCGAATAAATTTGGCTTTGATGAGTTTGTCCACCTCCTCTTCAATGGCTTTTTGGCGCTTGGGGGCGAAGCTCCTTTTCTTCTGTTTGACTGGCCGGAATGTCTCATCCACGCTGAGGTGGTGGACCAGGACATCTGGGTTGATCTCAGGCATATTCGAGCGGACCAGGCGAAGACATCGGCGTTTTTCTGAAGGAATTCAATCAATTCTCACCGAAGCTTTTCTTCCAGCTATGACCCGACCTTTATAGTTCGGTCGGGCCGAGCTTCGTCAAGTGGCACCTCCTCCAATTCTTCGGCTGGCTCTCCTCATTGCTCAGCAAAGTCTTTCCGAGCATCTAGCCCATCTACTTCGGGTTTCCTGGACTAAAGGTCGGCGATAAAGTAGTGCCAAGCTATAACCTGGCTTCCCCGAACAACTCCTACTCCCCATTAGGTGGGGAACTTTATGGCGAGATGGGAATGAAAATGATGGCCTTGAGAGATATCTGTCCTGGCTGTCGAGGATGGCATTGTAAGGGGACCGAAGCTTGGTCACGAGAAAATCCATAAGCACAGTAGCCACGCAAGGCCAAGTGCCAGTTCGGACCGTCAAGGTGACGACCCCTTAGGGATTATGGAGTCACCTGTGAAACCCACCAGGGTGGACTCCATTGTTCGAAGACTTTCTACCCAGAATCTCAATCTCACAAAGGCATCGAAATACAAAATGTTAACAGAGCTTCCGCTATCAATTAAAATGCGGTGTACATCGTAGTTGTTCATATTTAAAGATACAACCAGAGCATCATCATGGGGATACTTTACCTTCCGAAGTCTTTATTAGAAAAAGTGAGCTCATCAACTCGAGCTTTCTTTGTGGGTTTTCCTCCTCACCCGACCAAGAAGATGGGGAGCCGACCGCCGCTATCATATTGACATTGCCGATAACTGAAGGATTCGGTGGTGGAAGCTGGCGAGGTTCAGGCTGGCAATTCTCTTCATTGTTCGACTCAGGGGGCCCTTTGAATCAATCCAGTCTGCCCTGTCGGATTAATTGCTCGATTTCATTCTGGAGCTGCCAATAGTCCTCGATGTCGTGCCCGTGGTCCCGATGAAAGCGGCAGTACTTGGTCGGGTCCCTCCAAGTCGCATTTCCTCGGAGAGGGAAAGGCCGAGGAATTTGCCTCTCGATCTCCATCATGATTTGTGCTCTTGGCGCGGTGAGGGGAGTGTAGCGGTCGAACCTTCGAGCCGGGCTCCGGGTTCGGTCTCGAGGGACGGCGCAGGAGCTCTTTGGTGGCGAGGCGGGCTAGCACGGCGGTGGGTCCGTTGCTTGTCTGAGCCCTTTGCCTCCTTCTTCTTCAGCTGCTCAACTTGAGCTGATCTCCTTGATTCTTCAACCCTGGCGTACTTATCCGCCAGGGACATCATGTCCGAAAGGCTTTTCGGGTAGTTAACCTCTAGAGCCAAGTAGAAGTCTCCCTCCTTCGACACTCCTTCCACCAAGACAGACATGGCTATCTCGTGGTTGAGATGGTCGACTTCTAAGAGGGCCGTGTTGAAGCGGTTGAGGTAGTTCTTCAACGATTCCCCTTCTCTCTGCTTGACCTCGGAGAGGGAATTGGATCTCCGTCGCTGGCGATGGCTGCTGACGAACTGGCTGATGAGAAAATAGCTCAGTTCGTCAAAAGAATCAATGCAACCTGGCTTCAGGCTGTTGAACCAGGTTCACGCAGATCCCCTTAGAGTGAAGGGGAAGGCTCGATATAGGATCGCATCCGACGCTCCGTAGAACATCATGATGGATCTGAAGATGCTCAGATGATCGTCGGGATTGGTGGATCCATGGTACGGCTCGATGGCAAGGAGCTTGACATGAGGGGGAATCACTTCCCTCATGATCCTCTTGGAAAAGGGGATGCCCTACTCTGTTTTTGGTTGGGACGGAGGGGCTTGTCTGACGGCGTCTAACTCCTGACGCCATTCTCGACGCATCTCCTGCATCTGTTGATCCCTTCATCCAGAGTGATAAGAGGGATCGGGCGATGGGAAGATGGCGGTGTTGAGTCTTGGGAAGACACTGGGGAAGGGGAACGAACCCGCCTAATCTGAGCGAGTCTTCCCTCCAGCTCGCTGCGGCGCTGGCTTTGCTCTCTTGGGCTGGTGACGATAATCCGCTGCCTCCATCGGATTGGAAGAAGAGATCGCTGGCGAGCAGGAGCAGCAGCCTCTTCATGAAGCTGAGGAGCAGGGATGACAGGGCCAGGGATTGCCTGGAGCCTCTGGACCAACTGGGTCACTGCTTGAACCTGCTGGACCAGAGTGGCGAACTGGTCCAACGTTACCACCGTCGCCGATGGCGAAGGAGTTTCAGCTGACGGTGGTGGTGGTGGTGCCACACCGTTGACTGGATCAGGCCTTTGAGAGGCAGTCTGATCCTGAGCCTCGGACGTGGCTCTTCTTCGATTGGCCATTAGAGGATGCTTCTTCTGATTTTTGAGTCTTGTCTCCTGGATCACAAGTTTACTAGACTTGAGGCCCTTCCTCTAGCGCCAATTTGTTACCGCAGAAATCCGTTCTCCGACTCGGGTGCGCTTCCGCCTCCTGATCCGGATGCCGATCTCGTCACCTTGGGATGGAACCTACAAGATAGTCCGTGCGCAGAGGGTGCTATGGGGGTTGCCCTCTGCGGAGGACCCTCTGACGCCCAAGTCAGTGAAGATTCACAGCAAGCAGATGTGAGGAGAAGACTCTCACATAAGAGATCCCCTAGATGGGTGTTCTTTCTCGAGAGCTCTGAGCTCAGATGGAGCTGTTCTCAGTGTGATGATGAGTGAAAAAAATGAGTGAGTGTTCAAGCCTGCGTACCTAAAAGGTTGGAGGGCAGCTGTATTTGTAGGGGATCAACTGATCTTTTGGGCATGTCGTGAGGGAGGTATGAAAGCCGTTAGATTCAGAACAAATTCGAATCAAGTTTGTTATGAGGTCAGTAGGATCCGTATCTTATCAGTTAGAGGATCGACGATTGGAAGAGCTGGTTGATGCCTTGAATTTCAGCGATTACATAGGTTCTAGGCCACTCCTGTGGGTCTTAGCCACTCCTGGGTATGATTCCCCATTTTGAATCTCATTCAGTTATAGTGGATTCGCACTCTCCCGCGCCGGACTCCGCAAGGTATTCGAGTGCCTCGGTCCAGCCGAGGCGAGGGGCAACTTGGTTTTCTGAGGTATGAGAATGGCTCGAGCTGCCGAGGTATGGATGGCTCGGGTTGCCGAGGTATGAGAAGGGTTGGGGTTGTCGGGACGACTTGATGTTGAGGGCGATTGGGCTTCCCTGCTTAGTGGGTTTGACAGCTGGCCGACAGGACGTTGGAATTAAACTAAACCCAATTGTCGATGTGTGCGGTCATTAATGCAATGACGATTTTACCCCTCATCAATCCTCATTTGCAATGGGCCTTTACACTTGCTCCCATCCTCCACTGTTATGGTTGGAAAAGCGCGCCTTCGATAGCTTTTATTTCTAAAGGAGCTTTACAGGTCTAACATTAATAAATAAAAGAGATAATGCATGAATTTATAAGTCTATATGAACAATTTTATTCAGATTCTGGCATTTGACATTTTTAAATTGAAAATATCGTAAATTATTTTTAAAAATATCATACGTTCTCAATTTTAGAATTATCGATAATTAAGAGAAGATAAATGTTAATCTTTGATTTTTTAAAATTCAACTTCTTTCGCTCCAAATAATTTCTAGAATAAACTTTTGAACTATGAATTTTGATAAGTACTGATATCAAAATTGGGCGTGACTATCTTTATTAATCATGTTGGATCCTCACACTTGAGAGCACTAAGAAATTGGAAAGAAAAGTTTGTCACAGTCTTGTATCGCCTAATTAAAAAGATACTACTTCAATTTATGAGCTTGGGTCAGCACTTTTCTTAGGCTTCTCGACTGCAAGCATTCGCGCCGTGAAGGGTTATAATGCTGTCCACAATATAGGATATGGTAACACAATATAGGATCTCTTGATACCCACAAAGAAAGGGAAGCTGTGAGGCATCATAGGCCCTTCAAAGCCTTATCACAATATAGGATCTCTTGATACCAACAATATAGGATATTTTTTTTAAAAAAAATTAACATGTCCTCCAGAATCAACGCTGGTAGATGCCGATCGCAATCAGTAATCGTCCTTTTTTTTTTTTCTATCAGCGTGTCATCACCACCGTTAGTTGAAAGAAAGCAGGATCATGCCTACCTTCAGGCAGAATGGTACGCTCTATTTAAATGGGTTTGGAGATCAATTCCGATAGCTCTTTTTCTTTGCTCCCATAAATTAAATGCATGCCAGAGGTTACCAAAAGGAAAATTAAAAAAAAAAATCTGCCAACCATGATAGTCGGCTGGTTAAAAATTCGGCGAATTAAAAGCCACGGGAGCGAGGTCACCGTGTTATACATTGATTTGGGAGTGTTAAATTATCACTTTGCGGTAGTAAATATTAAGCGGATCACTTTCTTCGTTGCGCTCGACCAAGTCGTCGCTGTTGCATTCTTCCTTTTCGTTATAAGAATAATTTTTCATCATTCCATCAATCATTAATACTAAACAAATGTAGTCATGTCCTCGCCTCAATTATGTGGATTAGGTTGAACGTGCTTGATGAGACCTAATCAAAATTTATCCCATAACATCATCTTGGATCAATACCTAACTTATTGATTGATCAAATAAGATGGAGTCGGGTCAACTAAAAGACAAAATATCTCATTTGCTATGTTAGCTAGGTTGGAATCAATTGCATGACTTAAATTTAATTAAAAAATATTTAGATCTGCATTGTAATTAGAAAGATTAGAAAAAAATAAAATGATAATAAAAAATTAAAAATCCAACAATCTTTCTATAACCAAATATATAATAATTTATAATTAAAAATAAACATACTTAAACCTTCCAGATATAATTAAAGGATTGCTAATTCAATAATTTTTTTTGGATAATAAAACTTTTAATATAGTGAGTTTTTTTTACTATACAAGAGCCACGCTGTAATTTTAAAGAACAAATGAATAATAAACTTAGAAACATTAAAAAAAAATTTTTTGTTAACACTGTCACCATTCCATCAATCACTAATACTAAATAACTGTAGTCATCATCATGGCCTCAATTATGTTGGATCAGATTGGACGTGCTTGATCTAATCAGTTTCATCTCATAACATTATTTTGGATCAATACCTAACCTATTGATTGATTAAATAAGGCAGAGTGGTGTCAATTAAAAAACAAAAATCTTGTTTACCATGCAAGTCAGGTTGGACTCAATTGCATGACTTAGATTTAATAAAAAATATTTAGGTTCATAATGGAATTAGAAAGAACAAAAAAAAGGTCAATAATTGAAGATTAGAAATCCAACAATCTTTCTATAATCAATCAATATATAATAATTGATAATTAAAAACAAAATTACTAAAAATTTTCAAATATAATTAAAGGATTTCCTACTTCAATAAATATTTTGGGATAATAAACTTTAATATAGTGATTTTTTTGGTACCGTACAAGAGCCATGGCATAATTTTAAAGAATAGATGAATAATAAACTTAGAAACATTGAAAGAATTTTTTTCCAGCCTTGCCACCATTCCACTAATCACTAATACTAAACAAATGCAGTCATTATCATGGCCTCAATTATGTTGGATCATATTGGATGTGCTTGATCGAGACCAATCAAATTTCATCCAGTAAAATATCTAACCAATTGACCGATCAAATTAGATGAAGTAGGGTCAACTAAAAGAAAGAAAAATTCATTTGCTATGCAAGTCAGGTTGGAATTAATTGCATGACTTAGATCTAATAAAAATATTTAAGTTCACATTGAAATTAGAAAGAACAAAAGAAAAATTTCCCTTCTTTGCTTGATGTCATTGAGTCATCTCAAGGATCATCTACATATTTGCATCTCTCAATAAAGGCTCCAAGTTCACATTGCTCAGACGCTTAGCAAAATTTTTTTTCCTACCACTGTAACGTTTCCAGCTTAATTTTCAGAAAATTGGCAACAAATTAAACGTGCATTATTGATGCATGCATGGATACTAGCAACACAGGTTTCCCATTTGACTGCTCATCCGGAATTTGTGTTTCTTTGCACATTTCAGCCATTCAAGGACATGATTGAAGGGATGCGGTTGGACCTCAAGAAGTCAAGATACAAGAACTTTGATGAGCTCTATCTGTATTGTTATTATGTAGCTGGGACCGTCGGACTAATGAGTGTGCCCGTCATGGGTATTGCTCCAGAGTCCAAGGCAACAACAGAGAGCGTATATGGTGCTGCTTTGGCTTTAGGAATAGCAAATCAGCTCACCAATATACTCAGAGATGTAGGAGAAGAGTAAGTACTGCTTTTCATCTTAGTTATTACTTGCAATTTTCCTCTAATATGTTCTCCAAACTATCTGTATGCAGTATTCTATTTTATCTAAAAACTAGGAAAACTTGTTGCAAATGTTTCCTTCTCTTCTACTTATCGATGAATATTTCCTCAGTGCAAGTAGAGGCAGGATTTATCTGCCACAGGATGAGCTCGCGCAAGCCGGCCTTTCAGAGGAAGATGTGTTTAATGGGAAGTGACTGACAGATGGAGAAGCTTCATGAAGAGCCAAATTAAGAGGGCACGGACGTTCTTCCAGGAAGCAGAGAAAGGTGTGACCGAGCTCAGTCAAGCTAGTAGGTGGCCGGTAAAATCGATCTCTCTCTCTTTCTTTCTTTCATTATTTAAATGCGCATCAATCAATGGTTCCTCTCCGTTGAACCAAATATAAAATGGGCACGGCCATTTTTGACAGAGAGTAATAGACTTAGCAATCTTCTTAGCTGTCTATTGCTGCCAAAACAGTAGCCACTGTTACAGAGGCTTGTCTTGTTAATCCTCTTATCTCATTAAACAGAGCTGCCTTTCGGGCACTTCTGTTAGGAGAAAACTGAGACCAGTTACATCCTAGAACATCAATGGTAGGAATTAGCTCACAGACCCCGCTTGTTTTTATTTTTTTTTTTTTTCAATCATTAACATTAAAAACGGACTCCAAAAACACTTGCGCATGGCTGTTGCAGGTGTGGGCTTCTTTGTTACTGTACCGGCAGATCCTTGATGAGATTGAAGCAAATGATTACAATAATTTTACGAAGAGGGCTTATGTTAGCAAAGCAAAGAAGCTAATGGCTCTGCCCATTACTTATGGAAGATCACTTATTAGCCCGTCTCCTCGGAAGCAGACATTATAAACAAGAGCGCGAAGATCTGTAGGATGTCCTTTATTTCCACGAATTGGTGATGTATAAATTATATATCTTCAGTGAAGAGTTAGACCGGATAGATCTATACATTGTCTACATTAAATACTAGAATCAAGGAAGATAGTGCATGTGTCATCCTCAAATTAGGAAATGCACCAACTTATTCTGCCTTCTTATTCATTGCTGCTTGGCCATGTATAATAATAGAAACGAGTATGATTCACTATAAGGTGAACTCATTTTTTGTGATTCTTTTAAATGATTGTTGTGTGACTCCATCGCATTGTTAATAGTTTCCTATGTTTAATCCAGCGATGCATGCATGAAGCCAAGTGGTTAAAAAGCAACTATATTATTTTCTCCTGCTATACATGGAGAACTCTAGGGGCATTGCTCAATGATAAAGGCTTATGAGCATACGGAATGGGATTTTTTTTGCTTGATGAAAGGAGTGGATCACTTTGATTCAGGGCATTGTATCTTCAGCAAAAGCTGGGGTGCTAAGTCTGTCTTGGGCTGTGGCAAGGGGATCCACCTTTCAACTCAGTACTTGGTGATGTGGCTGATTCAATATCGTTAGAGTTAACAGTGAAAGTAACTGACGGAGCCCCGGCTTCCACTACAAGAGATTTTAAATATTGCGACGCCCAAATGCGTCGCAATTGCGTCGCTAAACATGATATTGCGACGCAATAGCGACGCAACGAGGGCGTCGCTCAACTGTCCGTCGCAATACCCTTTTATCGCAATTGCGTCGCAATATTGCGACTCTCTGCGACGCTCTTGCGATGCCACATTGCGTCGCAATATTGCGACGCATGAAAATGCATCGCTAAATTTAAAAATAAATTTAGTTAGAAAAAAAATTATTATTAAATATTGCGACACACAAATTTGCGTCGCAATATTTAAAAATAATTTTTTAAAAAAATTATTATAAATATTGCGATGCAAACACTAATTTGCATCGCAATATTTAATAAATAATTTTAAAAAATTATTATTAAATATTGCGACGCTCTAATGCGTCGCAAATAAAAATTATTTTAAAATATTGCGATGCAAGGTAATTGCGTCGCAATATTTTAAAAAATTTTTAAGATAAAATAGCGACTCAATTGTAGTCGCTAATGCGTCGCTATTAAATTTTTTTAAATTATTGCGATGCCAGGTCATTATGTCGTAATATTTAATAATAATATTTAAAAATATTAGCGATCCAATATCAGTCGCTAATGCGTCGCAAATTTTATTTTTAAAAATATTTAAATGATTAAAAATTAAAACGGTTAATTCAATTTCGCTAAATCTAAATATTGATACAAACATTTTTCACTCAATCCAAACAATAATATATTTCAAAAAATAATTATATATTAAAATTTTGAAGTTTTTACAACATAAAAAAAGAAAAAAAATACATCAAGAATCTGAACGATCACGTGGAGGCTGTGGAGGCTGAAGACTCTGCGACAAGCGTCTAACCATATCCCGCAAATAATGCATCTCATCTCGCATGTCTGCAACCTCCTGATCCCGGCCTCGCATACGATCCTCAAAATCCTGCTCGACCTCCTGCCGAACCTCCTCTGCAATAGATCTGCGAAGCTCCTGTAAACGCTCGGGAGGAAGATCAGCAGGAACTCGCGAGCTGGAGGCCTGATGGGGAAAAAATGTAGAAGCTCTAGTGCCCATACCATAGACCCTGCGGTCTCGTGGCTGGGCACCAACAGCCTCCAAAAACACACGTCGACTCTCCTCTGCTGAGAGTTCGACGGGCGTCTCCCCATCAGTAGAGTCGACCTGCGATGCCTGGGAGCGAAGCTCCTCGACTCGTGTCTTGAAATTATGAAATCAACAATAAATGAGTTAATAAATTTCTCGAAATAAAATTTTAGAAATTAAATAGATACTACATAAATCTAATTTCTTACCGCAACCTCCCGTGATCGCGTGTCGACCCAGGAGCCGTCCCTCCTGGTGTGTGTCGCCCTGAATAGACGAAACTCACCAGGATCTCCGCCCTCCTGCTCAGTCTATAACAATAAAAAAATGATATTAATACAAATATTTGTAAATAACTAAAATAGTAATTAAAATATTTATGTTTTCTTACCATACGCCGTCTGTGCTCCTGAATCGAAATGGAGCCCGAAGTATGAGGAGAGACCCGTGCCAGGACCGCCCTTCTCAGATCGGCGGTTCGTGCTGGCTGATGCGGACCTCCTGCGCCAGCCATCGGACTCCCAGGCCTGCTGCCACTCGTGCCAAATACCCTCTGGCACGTGCGCAGGACGCTGACCCGATGACCTCCAACGATGAAGCATGTCGGAGTATCGGCGTCGCGTCAGAGCCTCCCATGCTGCCCTAATGGCATCATGGTGGCAGGATCCCACGTAAACTTTTTCTGCATTAAAATAAACAGTTAGTTTCTGAATTTATTAACTTTAAAGAATTATATATCACTGATAAATTGTATTTAATAAGTTTACCTGAAACTCAGAAAAATAAAACTCCCTCGTGGCTGGCGATACGTGGCGCCAATCGTAGCCACTGGGATCTGCACGCCTCTGAAAAACGGCGCTGATGTGGCTGGAGACATGATGCTGCTCAATGAATCTGTTAAAAAAATGCAAGTTTATAAGTAAATGACTTAAAAACAAAATAAAATATTTTTAATTAGTATATACTTACATCCCCTGAGCATCAAGTCGAAGTACAGTGCGGCCGCCGATGGCGGAAGAACTCTCGGAGGTCTGTGCCGATCGGCTGGATGGTAATACTGGTGCAGAGATCGAAGGCTGCGCCTCTGCTGGAGATCCAAACTCTCCATCTCCGACGCTCATGTGATCTGATCTCGCAGGCTACGTCTCTGCTCACCCAAACTGTCGTCGGTAGATCTACCTCTGCCCCTCATACTGAAAATACTAAAGATTCACACAATTAAATTACGATTAATGATTGACTATGTAAGAATTTAACACTTATAAAAAAAAGTTAAATTTTAAAAAACCTTTATGTTTAATCGGTGTCATTTGTTTCGTGAAATGTTGGTTCAACATCCGATGCCGTATCGGATTGCGAATCAGTTTCATTATCATCGGAAGGAAACCGAACATTTGCATCCGCAATTTCTTGGACATCACCACTTGGATCTCTAAGTGATGTTTCAGGAGCCCTTGTGTCATCCTCAATTGCATGCATTTCCATCTCATCCTCTTGAAATGCAGGGCACTCGGTTGATTGACTTGATGAACTCTCCTCTAATACGATTGTTGAACGTGGGACGATTTTAGAAACGGCCCACCAATCTCGCTTGTCGTTGCGCAAACTTGGATATCCGCAGTAAAAGACTTGCTGAGCTTGGGATGCAAGGATGAATGGGTCATATTTCTGCAATCTTCGTCGATGGTTCACTTCAACCAAATTATAGTCGTTATGAACCCTTTTGCCCACAGGAACTATCGGATCGAACCAATCACAACGAAACAATACGGTTCGTTTCATAGGCCAACCGGGATATTCAACTTCAACCACCTCTACTAACTTTCCATAATAATCCTGCATATTTGCTCCAACACTTTCTCCTTTAACACACACGCCCCAGTCTGCGTGCCTCTTGAAGCTGCTAATCGTTCAATCTGAAATTTGTACCCATTTACAAAATAGCCAGTAGAGGTTGTTACGGTCTTCAATGGCCATTGCGATAGACATTTAATGAAAATATTGTCGGTTGTGGACCATGGACCGTTGACCTATAAATTAATAAGCTATTGACATCCAATTCAAAAAATAAAGCCATTATCGAAATTGATTGAGTGATACTACTCACAAATTCATAAAACCAGTAAGCAAACTCCGTTTCTAATTTCTGCCCAATTGCAACTTGACTGATGTCGGGATTCATCTGTCGTTGTCTATCACAAACATCCTTATGGGATGAAAAGGATGAAAACTATGTTAGAAATTAAATATTATGGTATTATTATATAAATTTAAATTTTCAATTTAGCATTGAAGTATACACTTACTCAATATATGGATCGACTTCTCTACAGTTCATTAGGATGTAATAATGTGCTGCATTATACTCCATATCGCTAAGATTTCTTGACTTCTGCCCACCAAATGAACGGCCGATAGCTTTAAAAATTGATATTCTACCGTCATTAGCTTCTGCTTCGTCCACACATACGTCATCGTTACGACCATGATTTCGGCTCCTCGTGTGGACGTGACCCTCAAAGTAATGTGAGGCAAAAGCTGAAACTTCTTCGACCAAGTGTGCATTGCATATAGAACCTTCAACCCTTGCCTTATTACGCACATTATTTTTTAACTTCTTAAGATACCTATATGTAAAGTTGCAACAAAAAATTAACAATTTTTCAAGCAATGAAATAATATTTGAAATGTCAACATATCTTAATGATGTATATATTTACCTCTCGAAAGGATACATCCAGCGATACTGCACGGGACCAGCTATGCTCGCTTCGTATGGCAAGTGAACCGGTAAATGCTCCATTGAGTCAAAAAAACTGGGAGGAAATATTCGCTCAAGCTTGCATAAAATAATTGGAATTTCCTCCTCAAGCCTTGCCATGGATGCAGAAGTAATGACTGCGGCAGATAACTCCTTGAAGAATAAGCTGAGCTCCGTAATTGCCTTCCAGACATGTTGCGGAAGCAACTCACGAAAAGCTATAGGTAATAACCGTTGCATGAAAACATGGCAGTCGTGACTCTTCATGCCGAACAACTTGAGCTTATGCATGTCCACACACCTACCGATATTTGAGGCATAACCATCTGGAAATTTTAACCCTCTAAGCCAGTTACATAAAACTTCTCGTGAATTTCTGTCAAGAGTGTAACATGCTTTAGGATAGGTCCCATCGGCACTCCTTCTCAAATCACCTCTTCTGCAGTACTGATTAAGTTCTTCTCTTGACTTTGCAGTATCTTTTGTTTTTCCCGGGATGTTTAGCACCGTGTTAAATATGTTATCAAAGAAATTTTTCTCGATATGCATAACATCCAAGTTGTGCCGGATGAGATTTGTGCTCCAATAAGGCAAATCCCAAAATATACTTCGCTTCTTCCAGTTATGTTCTTTACATATACGGCCATTTATTCTATCTGCATCCGGTTCCCATGCATACATCAACCCCAAATGCTCTATAGAATCAAATAGATCCGTGCCGGACCTAACCGGTTCGGCAAATTTTGTGACTGCTTTGTTCTTCCGGAAGGCGATCAAGTTACGCCTGTAAGGATGATTTGGGGCAAGAACTTCCTATGGTTATCAAACCATGACTGCTTACCACTCTTCTGCAATGTAAATGCATCCGAATCATACATGCAATGAGGGCATGCCAGACGTCCAGCAGTGCTCCAACCAGACAACATTGCATATGCCGGAAAATCACTTATTGTCCACATCAAAGCAGCTCTCATTAAGAAATTCTGTTTCATAGAAATGTCGTAGGCTACCACTCCTGTTTCCCACAACATTTTCAATTCGGCCACCAACGGTTGCAGAAAGACATCAATCTTTTCCTTTGGATTTGATGGTCCTGGAACCAAAACGGTTAAAAACATTGCAGTATCTTTCATGCACTTCCATGGAGGAAGGTTATATACAGTCAGTATCACAGGCCAACATGAATACTGTTGCCCCGCTTGACCAAATGGTTGGAAGCCATCGGTACAAAGACCTAATCTCACATTCCTTATATCTTCAGCGAAATCAGGATGATTTTCATTGAAATGCTTCCAAGCCTTTGAATCTGATGGATGCCGCATTTCATCCTCTTTAGATTCATGTTCGGCATGCCATCTCATATCAGCAGCTGTTGCCTCAGATCTGTATAATCTCTGCAGGCGTGGGGTAAGAGGAAAGTAATGCATCCTCTTGTAAGGCACACTTTTCCTCCTACTTGTACCGGCTCCTCCTTCGTGTTTTTGAACCTCGATTGCCCACAAATCTTACACCATCTCAGCTCTGAGTCTTCACCCCAAAATATCATACAATTGTTCAAGCAACAATCGATCTTATTAACTGGGAGCCCAAGCCCACGCAACAACTTCTTTGTTGCGTAAAAACTGTCTGCGGCAACATTATCATTTGGCAAAATTTCTTTGATTAACCCAGCTACAGAATTGAACGCCTTTTCTGATAATCGATGTTCTGCCTTAATATTCAACATTCGAGCAGCTGTAGAGAACTGGGAATGACCCTCACACCAGGATACAATTCTTGATTTGCAGCACGCAACATATCATAAAATTGTTGTGCTTCTGGATTTGGTTCTTCCATAAATGTATTCTGATTGAAGTCATTACCCGATGCATTCATCACCATTTGTTCATATGTGTTTAAATTCACAAATGGTTCATCTACGGGAATTGACTCTTGTTGGCCTATAACAGCTGCTGGAATATCCTCTGGTTCACCATGACAGTACCAAACATAGTAATCAGGAACAAAACCCTTCTTACACAAATGCACCTTAACAGTTTTCACATCTCTGTAGGCTTTATTCTGACACCTGTGGAAGTTGCATGGGCACCTAATCCTAGGCCCATCCATCCATTCAGGTTGGCTACATGCAAATGCGATAAATTCTTCCAATCCATTCAGAAAATCTGGATTAAGCAAGCCATCTTTTATCCTTGCATACATCCATGAGCGAGTCCCGCTCATTTTTGACCGACTTATACAAAGTCTGGTAAATCATTAAATGAAACCAAAAAATAAAACTATATTATTACTAAATATATAACTAAATTATTTCTTGGTCACAACTAAGGTTAATAACAACCATTTAAATCATTTATAAGTACCCAAATTTTTTTTAGGCAACTAAGGTCCCTACCATGCAAGGGCGAGCCACGGCTACGATCCTTGGCGTGCTAGCAAGGACCGATGCACAGGTTCATGGCTAATGGAGGGCTTGAGTTTGTCGGGCCGCAAGGCGGTGCGTTTATCATTAGACTTCACAAGAATTCAAGTGTCTTAAATAATTCTACCTTCACTCCATGTCTAAAGGTAAGGCCCTATCCCATTCAAGAATATTTTTTGTGATATGTTATTCTGCTATTAATTATCATCGATCGGTTACATTGAAATTTCGGCAGCATTTCCCCATATGTTCTCCTAAATGTGTGGTATATAAGCCACACTAGGAGAACGTATGAGCAAATGCAAACCGAAATCTCACCCCACGATGATTACTAGCAGACTAACATGTCACAAGAAATATTCCCAAACTGTCCACCAGGACAATTTGAGAATTTGCAAGACTAAGGCTTACAAATTCTCAAACGGGTCTAAAGGTTATAAAGTGCTGTGATTATGGAAGTCC
This sequence comes from Calamus simplicifolius, assembly GCA_900491605.1. Classification (NCBI taxonomy): domain Eukaryota; kingdom Viridiplantae; phylum Streptophyta; class Magnoliopsida; order Arecales; family Arecaceae; genus Calamus; species Calamus simplicifolius. The sequence continues at coordinate 40,084 of UESW01003276.1, read as the reverse complement.
GAAGACAATCGAACTTATGCTTGTTATTCTTAACTTCTTGTGAATTATACATGTAATCACTAACTTTTTAAGATTATTGTGTCAAATACAAATGTTTGCGAATACTAAAATGTAAATCATTGAAACTACTAATTTGTTGCTGGAAATTAAATAATATTACAACAAAACATTTTATTTAGCATTTCAAAATTAATGCATCATTCAGTTTGCAGCAGATATAAATAATCAAGACATAACAAATGTAAATGAGTATAAATGCACAAATACTATTGTCATAAACATTCTGCTTAAATTAATTATTGCATAAATATTATGTAAATTAAATAATCTAGATTTATTGAATAATCAAGACATAAAAAACAGTCTATCCAAACAGCCCCTCCCCCCCCTGTTTTTTTTTTTTTTTTTGTCAGTGGCCTGGCCACCGTGGCCGCTTGGCCGGACAAGAAAAGAAAGGGGGGGGGGGGGGGGTTTCCCCCTCCCCCCTGTTAAGGAAATTTTTTTTTTTTTTTTGTCAAGTGGCCTGGCCACCGGCCAGGCCACTGCCGGCCACGGCAGCGGCCGTGGCCGGACAAGAAAAGAAAGGGGGGGGGGGCGGGGGGGTTTCCCCCCCCCCCCCTGTTAAAAATTTTTTTTTTTTTGTCACAGTGGCCTGGCCACCGTGGCCAGGCCACTGCCGGCCACGGCAGCGGCCGTGGCCGGACAAGAAAAAAAGGGGGGGGGGGGGGTTTCCTCCCCCCCCCCTGTTAAATTTTTTTTTTTGACAGTGGCCTGGCCACCGTGGCCAGGCCACTGCGGCCACGGCAGCGGCCGTGGCCGGAGAAGACGGCCACGGCAGCGGCCGTGGCCGCCTTGTCCGGCCGCGGCCACGGCCGTGGCCGGACAAGAAAAAAAGGGGGGGGGGGGGGTTTCCTCCCCCCCCCCTGTTAAAAATTTTTTTTTTTTGGTGGCCTGCCGTGGCCGGCCGGCCACGGCCACGGCCGTGGCCGGACAAGAAAAAAAGGGGGGGGGGGGGTTTCCCCCCCCCCCTGTTAAATTTTTTTTTTTTTTTGACAGTGGCCTGGCCATGGCCGGCCACGGCACGGCCGTGGCCGGAGAAGACGGACGAGAAGACGGCCACGGCAGCGGCCGTGGCCGAGGGAATAAATAAAAAAAAATTTTTTTTTAGATTACGGGCTACCTTGGTTGAGAGAGATGCCGGAGTCGGATGCGACCGGGTAGCCGGAGGACGGGGATGCGCCGGAGATTTTTAGCTTCACGGCGGCTAGGTCAAGACGGGAAGGAGGAAAGAGAAGGGCGGCTTAAATATAAATTAGCGATGCAAAATTGCGTCGCTAGTCGCAATTTTTTTATTTTTTTCTTAGCGATGCACTATGCGTCGCTAATCCATCGTTAATATGTTTATAATAATTTTTTGAAAAATAGCGACGCCATAAATGCGTCGCTAACGTCGCTAAATTGGCGCCATCATTGGCGGAAAAATATTTTTATTTTCTAATAATTGCGTCGCTAAGGCATCGCAATATTTTTTAATAATTTAAATTGATTAAAATAAAAACTTATTACATTGCGACGCAAAATGCGTCGCAATTAATTTTTTAAATATTTTTAAATGAAATATTTAAATTTATTATAATAATTGCGACGCAAATTGGCGTCGCAATATTATATTTATAATTAATGTTAATAATTTGCGTCGCAATTATTTTATAAAATTTTTAATTACATAAATTTATTTTTGCGACGATCGGCGATGATCCAACGGTTGCGATCGATCCAAGCCCTGATCCCGATCGATAAATCGATCGGCTCCGACGGTTGCGATCGATCCAAGCCGTGATCCCGATCGGCCACGACCTATCTCGGACGTTGCAATCCGTCCGAGATGATCCGACGTTGCGATCGATCCAAGCCTGATCCCGATCGGCCATGACCGATCTCGGACGTTGCAATCCGTCGATCGGCGACGATCCGACGGTTGCGATCGATCCAAGCCCTGATCCCGATCGGCCATGACCGATCTCGACCGTGGCGATCCGTCCGATCGATGGTTGCGATCGATCAAGCCCTGATCCGATCGATATCGGTCCGATTCCGACGGTTGCGATCGATCCAAGCCTGATCCCGATCGGCCATGACCTATCTCGGACGATTCCGATCGCGACGATCCGACGGTTGCGATCGATCCAAGCCCTGATCCCGATCGGCCACGACCGATCTCGGACCGTTGCGATCCGTCCGAGATCGGCGACGATCCGACGGTTGCGATCGATCCAAGCCCTGATCCCGATCGGCCACGACCGATCCGGACCGGCGATCGGTCCGATCGGCGATCCGACGGTTGCGATCGATCCAAGCCCTGATCCCGATCGGCCACGACCTATCTCGGACCGTTGCGATCCATGATCGCGACGATCCGACGGTTGCGATCGATCCAAGCCCTGATCCCGATCGGCCACGATCGATCTCGGACCGTGGCGATCCGTTCGATCGGCGACGATCCGATGGTTGCGATCGATCCAAGCCCTGATCCCGATCGGCACGACCGATCTCGGACCGCGCGATCGGTCCGATCGGCGATCCGACGGTTGCGATCGATCCAAGCCTGATCCCGATCGGCCACGACCGATCTCGGACCGTTGCAATCCGTCCGATCGGCGATGATCCGACGGTTGCGATCGATCCAAGCCCTGATCCCGATCGGCGACCGATTGCGATCGGTCCGATTCCGACGGTTGCGATCGATCCAAGCCTGATCCCGATCGGCCATGACCGATCTTTGCGATCCGTCCGATCGCGACGATCCGACGGTTGCGATCGATCCAAGCCTGATCCCGATCGGCCACGACCGATCTCGGACCGTTGCGATCGGTCGATCGGCGACGATCCGACGGTTGCGATCGATCCAAGCCCTGATCCGATCGGCCGACCGATCTCGACCGTGGCGATCCGTCCGAGATCGGCGACGATCCAACGGTTGCGATCGATCCAAGCCCTGATCCCGATCGGCACGACCGATCTCGGACCCGGCGATCGGTCCGATTCCGACGGTTGCGATCGATCCAAGCCTGATCCGATCGGCCACGAATCTCGGACGTTGCAATCCGTCCGATCGCGACGATCCGACGTTGCGATCGATCCAAGCCTGATCCCGATCGGCCACGACCGATCTCGGACCGTTGCGATCCTCCGATCGGCGACGATCCGACGGTTGCGATCGATCCAAGCCCTGATCCCGATCGGCGACGACCGATCCGGACCGCGGCGATCGGTCCGATGATCCGATGGTTGCGATCGATCCAAGCCCTGATCCCGATCGGCCACGACCTATCTCGGACGTTGCAATCCGTCCGATCGCGACGATCCGACGGTTGCGATCGATCCAAGCCTGATCCCGATCGGCCACGACCGATCTTGGACGCGATCGTCCGATCGGCGACGATCCGACGGTTGCGATCGATCCAAGCCCTGATCCCGATCGGCACGACCGATCCGGACCGCGATCGGTCCGATCGGATCCGACGGTTGCGATCGATCCAAGCCTGATCCCGATCGGCCACGATCTCCAGTTGATCCGTCGATCGATGATCCGATGGTTGCGATCGATCCAAGCCCTGATCCCGATCGGCCACGACCGATCTCGGACCATGGCGATCGGTCCGATCGGCGATGATCCGGTTGCGATCGATCCAAGCCCTGATCCCGATCGGCGACGACCGATCTGCGATCGATCCGATTCCGACGGTTCGATCCAAGCCATGATCCGATCGGCCACGACCGATCTCGGACCGTTGCAATCCATCCGATCGGCGACGATCCGATGGTTGCGATCGATCCAAGCCCTGATCCCGATCGGCCACGTCCGATCTCGGACCATGGCGATCCGTCCGATCGGTGACGATCCGACGTTGCGATCGATCCAAGCCCTGATCCCGTCGGCCGATCCGGACCGCGCGATCGATCGGATCCGACGGTTGCGATCGATCCAATGATCCCGATCGGCCACGATATCTCGGACGTTGCGATCCATCCGATCGCGACGATCCGACGGTTGCGATCGATCCAAGCCCTGATCCCGATCGGCCACGACCGATCTCGGACCGTGGCGATCCATCCGATCGGCGACGATCCGACGGTTGCGATCGATCCAAGCCCTGATCCCGATCGGCGACGACCGATCCGGACCGCGATCGGTCCGATCGGCGACGATCCGACGGTTGCGATCGATCCAAGCCCTGATCCCGATCGGCCACGACCGATCTCGGACTGCGATCCATCCGAGATCGCGATGATCCGACGGTTGCGATCGATCAAGCCTGATCCCGATCGGCCATGACCGATCTCGGACCGCGATCCGTCCGATCGGCGACGATCCGAGGTTGCGATCGATCCAAGCCCTGATCCCGATCGGCCACGACCGATCGCGGACGCGGCGATCGGTCCGATCGGCGATCCGATGGTTGCGATCGATCCAAGCCCTGATCCCGATCGGCCACGACCTATCTCGGACCGTTGCGATCCGTCCGAGATCGCGACGATCCGACTGTTGGGATCGATCCAAGCCTGATCCCGATCGGCCACGACCGATCTCGGACCATTGCAATCCGTCCGATCGGCGACGATCCGACGGTTGCGATCGATCCAAGCCCTGATCCCGATCGGCGACGTCCGATCGCGGACCGCGGCAATCGGTCCGATCGGCGATCCGACGGTTGCGATCGATCCAAGCCCTGATCCCGATCGGCCACGACCTATCTCGGACAGTTGCGATCCGTCCCAGATCGCGACGATCCGACGGTTGCGATCGATCCAAGCCCTGATCCCGATCGGCCACGACCGATCTCGGACCATGGTGATCCGTCCGATTGGCGACGATCCAACGGTTGCGATCGATCCAAGCCCTGATCCCGATCGGCGACGATCGATCGCGGACCGGCAATCAGTCCGATTTCCGACGGTTGCGATCGATCCAAGCCGTGATCCCGATCGGCCATGACCGATCTCGGACAGTTGCAATCCATCCGATCGGCGACGATCCGACGGTTGCGATCGATCCAAGCCCTGATCGTGATCGGCGACGACCGATCGCGGACCGCAGCATTGGTTCGATCGGCCGACGGTTGCGATCGATCCAAGCCGTGATCCCGATCGGCCACGACCTATCTCGGACAGTTGCGATCCGTCCGAGATTGACGATGATCCGACGGTTGCGATCGATCCAAGCCGTGATCCCGATCGGCCATGATCGATCTCGGACAGTTGCAATCCGTCCGAGATCGGCAACGATCCGATGGTTGCGATCGATCCAAGTCCTGATCCCGATCGGCCACGATCGATCTCGGACCGTGGCGATCGTCCGAGATCGGCGATGATCCAACGGTTGCGATCGATCCAAGCCCTGATCCCGATCGGTGACGACCGATCGCGGACCGCGGCAATCGGTCCGATCGGCAAAGGTCCGACGGTTGCGATCGATCCAAGCCGTGATCCCGATCGGCCACGACCTATCTCGGATAGTTGCAATCCGTCCGAGATCGCGACGATCCAACTGTTGCGATCGATCAAGCCTGATCCCGATCGGCCACGACCGATCTCGGACTGTTGCAATCCGTCCGATCGACGACGATCCGAGGGTTGCGATCGATCCAAGCCCTGATCCCGATCGGCGACGACCGATCGCGGACCGCGGATCGGTCCGATCGGCAAAGATCCGACGGTTGCGATCGATCCAAGCCCTGATCCCGATCGGCCACGACCTATCTCGGACAGTTGCAATCCATCCGAGATCGGCGATGATCCAACGGTTGCGATCGATCCAAGCCCTGATCCCGATCGGCCACGACCGATCTCGGACCGTGGCGATCCGTCCGAGATCGGCGACGATCCAACGGTTGCGATCGATCCAAGCCCTGATCCCGATCGGCGACGACCGATCGCGGACCGCGGCAATCGGTCCGATCGGCGATGATCCGAGGGTTGCGATCGATCCAAGCCCTTATTCTGATCGGTCACGATCGATTTTGGACCGATCGCTATTTAACATAATTAATTTTTTTAAATATATAACGATGCAAAGGGTTGCGTCGTATTTTTTTAATATGATAATTATATATATCAAAAATTAACTTTAATTCTAATAATTACGATGCAACAAGTACGTCGCTTTATTAAAACATAATTTTCCAAATTAATATTTTCGCTTATTACATCGCTAATGCGTTGCTATTTAACATAATTAATTTTTTAAAACATTGCAACTCACTGTGTTACGTCGTAATTATTTTTTCTCATATAAATTATAAAATTTAATTTTATTTAAAATTATTGCGACGCAGTTATTGCGTCGCTAAATTAAAAATAATTTTAATTTATTTTTTGGTTTATTGCGTCGCTAATGCGTCGCTATTTAAAATATTTAATTTTTCCAAAATATTGCGACGCACTGGGTGGCGTCGCAATATTTTTTAAAATATTAGTACTATAAAAAATATAATTCCATTTAAATTATTTGTGACACAATTGTGTCATCGCTAAATTAAAAATAATTTTCTTATTTTTCTAGTTTATTGCGTCGCTAAGGCGTCGCTATTTAAAATATTTAATTCGTTTCAAAATATTGCGACGCACTGGTTGGCGTCGCAATATTTTTAAAAATATTACTACTGTAAAAAATATAATTCCATTTAAATTATTTGCGACGCAATTGTTGCATCACTAAATTAAAAATAATTTTTCTATTTTCCAATTTTATTGCTCGCTAAGGCGTCGTTATTTAAAATATTTAATTCTTTTCAAAACATTGCGACGCACTGTTATGCATCGCAATATTTTGTAAACTATTTATACTTTAAATAATATATTTCATTTAAATTATTTGCGACGCATTGTTGCGTCGCTAAATAAAAAATTATTTTTCTTATTTTCTAATTTATTGCGTCGCTAATGCATCACTATTTAATATTTAATTCTTTTAAAAACATTGCAACGCACTGTGATGCGTCGTAATATTTTTTTCGATAATTAGATTTTATAAAATTTAATTTCATTTCAATTATTTATGACGCAATTGGTGTGTCGCTAAATTAAAAATAATTTTTCTAATTATCTATTTTATTGCATCGCTAATGCGTCGCTATTTAAAATATTTAATTCTGTTAAAAACATTGCGACGCAAATATTGCGTCACAATATTTTTATTGATATTTATATTTCATAAAAAATTAATTTAAAAATATTGCGACGCAATATTTGCATCGCAATATTAAAAATTTAAATTTTTTTTGATTTTTTAGTTAATTGAGTCGCTAATGAGTCGCTAATGCGTCGCAATATTTTGTTGTCACAAAGGCGTCGCAAAGAGGTCGCAATTATGCGTCGCTAAATTTGCGTCGCTATTTCAGTATTTTCTTGTAGTATTCGGCCTCCAAGGTCCCCTCGACCTTGGACCCGGTGTCCCCTCGACCTTGGCTTCGGACTCGGCATTCCCTCGTCCTCGGCTCCAGACCCGGCATCCCCTCGGCCTTGGCCCCGGATTCGGCGTCCTCTCGATCGGACCTGGCGTTTCCTCGGCCTCGGACCTCATGTCCCGCTACCTCGAGCCCCCTGACACACCCACGTGGCCCACCAACTATCTGTGGTAGCCATGTGGCCCACTACTCCCTACAACAGCTCGTGGCCACACCCCGTAGTGGTGCACACCTGACATGACCAGGCCCATCTGCCACCTATAGCGCCGCGCCTGGCAGGTGGCTGATGGGGTAAGACACATCTGACATGCTCAGTGTCGGTTGCGACTTGTCACTGTCAGCCTAGCCATCTGTCCACTACCAGACAACGATACCTTAAAATCATCAACCTTTTGGAAGCGAAAAAAGGGACCCTCAGACAGGTATAAAATTCCCACACACACAACGAGGAAGGGATCCTGAACTCAAGTTCTCTAGCTATCTTTCTGCTAGTTTTTTTGTCTGTTCCCAAGTGACTTACTTGAGCGTCGGAGGATCCCCACCAGAGCATCCGGTCTCCAGGGACTTTCTTGCAGGAGCTCTTCGGAGAGGAGGTCCTCCATCTTCCGGCGTTGAAGGAAGGTGACTTGGCGTCAACAGATTGGCACGCCAGGTAGGGGGGAGAGATAAAGAAAAGCTTCGAACCAGTCGCGGCCAACTCCTCTTTCCTTGAGTTCTCAAGCAAATGGTGATAACTCGTGCGCAAGAGGTCTCCACCAGCCATGCTAGGGGGCAGCGCCTGGGAGATGACCTGCCGGTGGTCGATCTCCTTGCTCCCCAGGCCGGTGTCCCTGAACCACCATCGCTACTACCACAGCCGCATCAAGACAATCGGATCGCCGCTCTCGCCATGCAGGTTCAGTCATTGGTGGTGGCGGTCCAAGTCCTGCAGCAGTAGCCAGGGCCACCCTTGTTGGTCCTGGGGGTGGTCCAGCCCAGTCAACACTCTTCTCGGAGGAGGTCTCTCGTCCGAGAAGCCCACCACCGCCGTGCTTCGCCCAGACCACACTGCCCAGAAGCCTCTAAGAGGCCTCGGTCACCCTCCCGCCATGCTAGTGCTTCTTCCAAGCGGTGGCATGGAAGGGAGGCGGAGCGCCCCCATCAGCATCGTCGCCACCCTTCTCCATCCTCAGAGTCATCGAGGGAAGGGTCCTTCGATAGCCGAATAGCTTGCCAGGCCAAGCGCCGGCTGGATGAGTACAACTAGCGGCTGGAGGAGCTCAGCCACCGGATCATCAACCCGCCAGAGGCGGACTATGATAGCTGGCCACCGCTGTCCCACCGTATCATGGAGGAACTGATTTCGACCCAGTTCTGTCTCCCTCAGTTGGACCCATACGATGGGACCGCTGATCCCCTGGACCATCTGAAAAGTTACAAGGTCCTCATGCAGGTCCAAGGGGCAACCGACTCTCTTCTCTACATTGCCTTTCCTGCCACCTTGAGGAAGGTTGCCCAAGCCTGGTACTCCCGCCTGCCGCCGCTGAGTATTAACTCCTTCCGTCAGTTGGAGAGGGCCTTCTTGGCCCATTTTGATGCCTGTCGGAAGATACCCAGAGTGGCAGATAGTTTATTCTCCGTCCAACAGAAGGGTGGCAAGTCCTTGCAGGACTACATCGCTCAATTCAAAGAAGCTGTCCTCGAGGTCTACAACCTCGAGGATTCAGTGGCCACCTTGGCCTTGAAGCGAGGGCTTCGTCCCTCCTGTTTTGCATACTCACTTGACAAGAAGCCGCCTAGCTCCTATGCTGAACTCCTGAGCCGAGCGCAAAAGTACATCCGTGCCGACGAGGCTGATTCCTCTCGGTGCGAGGCCAACGGTAGCTCCGCCAAGAAGCAGACACATCCCGAGCCTATTGAGGTGCATCCCAGGAGGCCCGAGCCTCCCCATTGACCTGACAACCACCCTCGGGCTCTCGCCCCCAGAGACGGTCCGTTCACTCCCTTGCTCACTCTAATATCTCATATTTTGCTTAAGATCAAGGGCGAGCTGTACCTCCAGTGTCCTCCTCCGTTGAACCCAAAGATCCTCCGCAACAAGAACCTGTACTGCCGCTTCCATCGGGACCACGACCACGACACTGACAACTGTCGCCAGTTGAAGAAGGCGATAGAGGACCTCATCCACGTGGCTACCTGGGAAGTTTATTCAGAGGAGCAACCCGGGTGCACCTGGCCCATCAGCGCCTCCGCCACCAATGATTGACAATGCCCCGACTAAGAAGATGGTGGCGATGATCTCCTAGGGGGCAGGCGGCACGTCCAAGAGGCCGAGGGGGGAGGAGGGGTTAGATTCTGTAATTCCCTTTTCTAAAAGGGACCTAGAAGGGGTGGTCAACAAAAATGATGATATCATCGTCGTGTCTATGACGATCGCTAAGCATCCTGTAAAAAGAATCTTTGTTGACAGTGGAAGCTCGGTAGATGCTTTGAGTTATGATGCCTTTGTTCGAAGAACTTGTCTCCCAACTCACTTCGGCCTATCACCACACCCTTCATGGGTTTTACGGAGACTCTATGAGAGTCGAAGGAGAGATCACCCTCTCTGTCACGACCGAGACGCCACCATGTCAGAGCACGATTTTTATGAATTTCTTTGTAGTTCGGGTTTCCCTTGCCTATAATGCTATACTCGGAGGGCCCGGACTCAACCTTCGGATGCTGTCATCTCCACTAAAAGGCTGCTCGTGAGATTCCCTACCAGCGAAGGAGTTGGAGAGATGTGGGGGGAGCAGAACCCATTGCCGCTTTGCTACCACATGCCCCCAGCCTGCAGGGGGTGGTACCTGCACCTGCACTAGAAGCGCTCGACCCCGATACTCAGAGATGAGAGGAGAATAGGCTGAGCACCTGTTGACCTTCCCTCTAGGGAGGACCCGACGAGGATGATCCAGATCGGAGCCCTACTTCCAGAGGAGGCGCGCGACTAGCTCCTTGCTTTCCTGCGAGCCAACTGAACATTTTTGCATGGTCGGCGTTCGACATGCCGAGCATCCCTGAGGAGGTAATCACCCACCAGCTCAATATCAAGCCAGAGTACCGATTTATCCGGCAGAAGAAGAGGAGCTTCGCCCTCGACCGATAAAAGGTCATTGATGAGGAGGTGCGCAAGCTGGTGGCTGCTGGGCACATTCGGGAGGTTCACTACCCTGACTGGCTAGCCAACATCGTGATGGTTTGCAAGGCCAGTGGGAGCTGGAGGATGTGCGTGGACTTCACCGACCTCAACAAGGCGTGCCCAAGAACAGCTTCCCACTGCCTCGGATTGACCAGTTCGTGGATGTCATATCCAGCCATGAGACCCTCAGCTTCATGGACGCCTTCTCGGGGTACAACCAGATTAAGATGGACCCGGCTAATGAAGAGGCAACCTCATTTGTAACTGAGAAGGGGATATATTGTTACAAGGTGATGCCGTTTGGGTTGAAGAATACGGGGCCACCTATCAGAGGCTAATGAATAAGGTCTTTGGGGACAAGATCGGGCATAACATAGAGGTGTACATGGATGATATGCTGACCAAGAGTATCCATGCAACCGACCACGTTGCCGACCTCGCGGAGACTTTCGGCAATCTTTGTCGGTATCAGATGAGGCTGAATCCCTGCAAGTGTGCCTTTGGGGTTACAACAGAGAAGTTTCTGGGCTTCATGGTAACATAGAGGGAGATCGAGGCAAACTTTGATAAGATCCATGCTATCCTGGACATGAGGCCTTCTGCTAATAAGAAGGAGGTACAATGCCTGACCGGGAGGGTGGCAGCCTTGAGTCGCTTCTTCTCCAAGTCGACAGAAAGGTGTCTACCTTTCTTCAAGGCGTTGCACAAGGTCAATGGTTTCGAGTGGATGAAGGAGTACCAGGAAGCCTTCGAGGAGTTAAAGAAGTTTTTATCTACTCCATCGTTGTTGTCCATGCCGATGGGCGAGAAGGAGCTCTTTCTGTATCTTACGGCCTCCCTCGAGGCCGTCAGCTCCATGCTTATTCGCATAGATGCCGACGGGATGCAGAAGCCTATCTATTACACCAGCAACAATGCTGAGACCAGATACTCCAAGACCGAGAAGATCACCTTTGCCCTGATCGTCTCCGCTCAATGCTTCCGACCTTACTTCCAAGCTCATCCAATAGTGGTGCTCACGGACCAGCCTCTTCGGACTATCTTATCCCATCCTGACACCTCCGATCGGCTTGCGAAGTGGGCCATCAAGCTGGGAGAGTTCGACTTGTCCATTCGGCCGAGATCTGCAATGAAGTCCCTAGGTGTTAGCCGATTTCCTGCCGAGTGCACCTGGGCCGAGGAGCGTCCGGAAGAACCACACGTGGAGTCCCCCATGGCCAAGGAAGCAGGAGAGAAGGACTGGATCCTTCATGTTGATGGTGCATCGAACTCTCAGAGGAGTGGAGCTGGTCTCATTCTGGCGAGCCCCGAGGGGAGGTGGTTGAGTATGCTCTTCGATTCCTTTTTTCAGCACCAACAACCAGGCGAGTATGAAGCCCTGCTAGCAGGGATGAGGCTGGCTGAGGAGCTCGGGGCGAGGCATCTGAGGGCCTTCACAGACTCTCAGCTTGTCTCTGGGCAAGTCGCTAGGGAGTATGAAGCCAGAGATTCGGTCATGTCCCATTACCTAAGCAAGGTGCAGTCCCAGGCCTCCCAGTTTGCTTACTTTTGCGTTAGCTACATTCCCCGGGGAAAGAATGCCAGGGCCGATGCGCTGTCCTGCTTGGCCACCTTGGCCGACGGGACCTTGGGAAGGAATACGTGGAGTACCTACAGGTCCCAAGCATTGAAGCCACAGAAAAAGCCCTATCGGTCGAGCAGGAACCCTCTTGGATGGATGCTTACATCCGGTATCTTACCAATGGTGCCCTCCCTGAAGACGGGCCCCGAAGTTCTTAGTGATGGACGGGCGGCTATACCGAAGGTCATTCTCATACCCGGTCCTCAAGTGCATCGGCCCCTCAGAAGCTGATTACATCCTGCGGGAGATCCATGAAGGCATCTGCGGGAGTCATCTGGGGGCAGAGCTCTGGTGCATAAAGCCCTGCGGCAGGGCTACTACTGGCTGACGATGAGGGAGGATGCCGCCGAGCTCGTTCGGAGGTGTGATAGTTGCCAGCGCCATGCTAGCATCCAGCGGCAGCTGACTTCCTAGCTGAGCTCCTTGGTGGCCCCCTGGCCCTTCGCTCAGTAGGGGATGGACATCCTGGGACTGTTCCCTTCGGCCACCGGTCAGCGCAAATTCCTGTTGGTAGCCGTCGACCACTTCACCAAGTGGATCGAGGCTGAGGCACTGGCCAAGATCACCGAGGCAAGGTGAGATCCTTCTTCTGAAAGTCTGTAATCTGCCGGTTCGGACTGCCACATACTCTCATCACCGACAATGGCCGGCAGTTCGACAACGCGGCCTTCAGAGGATTCTGCACCGAGCTAGGCATTCACCAGCGGTTCACCTCAGTCAGGCACCCTCAGACCAATGGTGCAGCCGAGGTGGCCAACCGCGTTATCTCCAAGGACTTAGAGCACAGCTGGACGACTTCAAAGGAAGGTGGGTGGAGGAGCTCCCCAAGTGTGCTGTGGGCCTATCACACAATGCCGCAGGCTCCCACCGAAGAGACGCCCTTCAGCCTCGTCTTCAGGTCCGAGGCTATCATCCTAGTGGAGATAGGTGCCCCAAGACCCCGTACGGAGTCATACAGCAAGGAGGACAACTCAACCCAGCTGCGGGCCATCCTTGACCTGGAGAAGATGCGGGACCGAGTGCGACTCCAGATGGCCGCCTATCGGCAGCGAACGGCCAGGTACTACAACGCACGCGTCCACCCCAGGACCTTCCTTCCGGGGGACCTGATCCTCAGGCGGGCTAAAGTTTCTAAGCCGACGGAAGGAGGCAAGTTGTCACCAAATTGGGAAGGGACCCTATCGAGTCACCGAAGTCCTCCATCATGGAGCGTATAGAATCGAAGGACCAGATGGGAAGCCGCTCCCACGAACATGGAACGTCGATAATCTCCGTCGGTATTATCAATAATGTACCCCTTCTCTACATTGAGTTGTGTGTTACATTCTTTCGGGCACCAGTCCCATATTCTATATTAATAAAAATGTGTTCGAATAACCCATCTTTTCAGTAAAGCCGAGGCCAGCTCGGCACTTCAAGACCGATGTACCATCGGCACCGAAGACCGGTGTTCACCGGCACCAAAAAGCCTAGGCCAGCTCGGCACTTCAAGACCGATGTACCATCGGCACCAAAGACCGGTGTACCACCGGCACCAAAAAGCTTGAGGCTAGCTTGGCACTTCAAGATCGATGTACCATCGGCACCGAAGATCGGTGTACCATCGGCACCAAAAAGCTCAAGGCCAGCTCGACACTTCAAGACCAATGTACCATTGGCACCGAAGACTGATGTACCACCAGCACCAAAAAGCCCAAGGCCAGCTCGGCACTTCAAGACCGATGTACCATCGGCATCGAAGACCGACGTACCACCGGTACCAAAAAGCTTGAGGCCAGCTCAGCACTTCAAGACCGATGTACCATCGCACCGAAGATCGGTGTATTACCGGCACCAAAAAGCCCGAGGCCAGCTCGACAATTCAAGACTGATGTACTATCGGCACCGAAGACCGGTGTACCACCAGCACAAAAAGCCGAGGCCAGCTCAGTACTTCAAGACCGATGTACCATCGGCACCAAAGACCGGTGTACCACTAGCACCAAAAAGCCCAAGGCCAGCTTGGCACTTCAAGACCGATGTACCATTGGCATCGAAGACCGGTGTACCATGGCACCAAAAAGCCCGAATCCACCTAAGTATTTCAAGACCGATGTACCATCAGCACCGAAGATTAGTGTACCATCGGCACCAAAAAGCCCGAGGCCAGCTCGACACTTCAAGACTAATGTACCATCAGCACCGAAGACCGGTGTACCATCGGTACCAAAAAGCTTGAGTCCACCTCAGCTTTCAAGGCTGATGTTCCATCAATACTCAGAAGCCCGAGTCCACCTCGGCGTTCCAAGGCCGATGTTCCATCGGTACTCAAGCCTGAGTCCACCTCACTGTTCCAAGGCCGATGTTCCATCGGTACTCAGAAGCCCGAGTCCACCTCGGCGTTCCAAGGCCGATGTTCCATCGATACTCAAGCCCGAGTCCACCTCCGCGTTCCCAGGCCGATGTTCCATCAGTACTCAGAAGCTCGAGTCCACCTCGGTGTTCCAAAGCCGATGTTCCATCGATACTCAGCGGCTCGATGCAGACCCAACCCCGAGTCCAACCTCGGCGCTCTCTCAAATCTGGCCCACATAGTAGCTAAGTCGTGGACTCGCTCGTGACGAGCGGGTGGATGCTGCTCCTTGAGGCCGATGCAGCCCCTAGGGGTCCTACATCGGCACGCTGAGGAGGATTAAAAGTTCAAAACATAAGGAACCAAAATATTTTCATTACCAAAAAGGTATTTACAAAATGCCGACTGGGTCAAGCGTTAGTACAAAAAGAAGGAAAAAAGTACAAAAGTCTAGGGATCAGCCTCCAAAGCCCGAGGGAAGTTCAGGTCCTGGGCCACTTTGTCCATGCCATACTGGAACCCTTGAAGATAAGCATCCACAGAGGTTTCAGCTAGCTCATCCGCAAAGTGTTCTGATGCCCTAAACTCCTCCATGGCCACTGCGACTCTAGCCTCAGCCGCAGCCTCTGCCTCATGGGCCCTGGCATTGGTGGCAGCCTCTACCTCTTGGGCCCAAGCTTCCTTCTCCTCGGCCAGGGAGGCGGCCCTCCTCTCTACCTCTTCAGTGCGCTCCACCCTTTCCTCGGCGCGCTCTGCCCTAGCCTCGGCCGCCCGGATGGTGGAGTCTAGCTCGTCGATGTGCCGATCCCTAGCGGAGACGGCACCCTCAGCCTCCCCGAGCTGGTTCAGTGCCGCCCGAGCTCGGTTGGCTTCAATCTCCGCCCGCCTGGTGGCCTCCGCTATCTCGGTGTCTCGGTCGGTCCTCGGCCTCCAAGGCCCTTTCAGCCACCTCGGCTCGAGCCTGGGCCTCCTCGGCATCCCGTCAGGCCTGGCGAACGATGACCTCACCATCATCAATGACCTCCCTTGTGGCCACCAGAAAGTTCGCCGACTGCATTCAGAACACATCTATCAGTGCCAAAAAATGGTCAAGTATTTAAAGCCAAGGGTCACAGGACTACTGACCTGGATGAGAGCCACGAAGGCCTCTCAGAAGAACATTGATGCCCTCAGGTGCCTGAGCTCCTCCTGGAACTCAGGCATGATTACCTGGGAGATGAGCCACTCCACTCGGCGCCCATTGTCCATGAGGGAGAACCTGTGGGGCATCGGCCCGGCCTTGCTTCCCTCAATGGTCCTGGCAGGCTTGGGCATGGGGGGCACAGGGCTGTCCGCCGGTACCTCCTCCGAGGGTGGACTCGCAGCTACCGATGGACCCTCACCCCAGCTTCGTTCCGCCTCCGCCGGGGTCGGTTCGGTTGGGACCTGGAGCTCCGTCGCTATCACCTCTTCAACCCTCACCCCTTCCGGAGGGGTGTCTTCTATCAAATCCACCTCCAGTGCGACCGTGGGCTCTTGGCGCTCGGGTGGCGGGGAATCTCGCGCAGCTAGATGCTTGGGGGCCGGAGCCTGCTGCCCCTCGCTTGGCCCTTCCAGGGCCCTCTTCCTCTTGGTGGCGGCCCTCTTGAGCTTAAGGGTTGGGAGCTTCATCACTGCACACCGTCAGTCAGGGTTAGTAAAAAAACAAAGGAAAAAAGAGAATGAAGGGAAAATTGGCTAAGTCGGAGACCCCCGCAAGTTAGAGATTGTCTTCCGACAGGAGTTGGTTGCACTTGGGGATGTCGGCCGTCAAAAGCTGCCCCAGCGCTTCCCTATCCCCCGAGAGTACGGATGAGTTTGCGTTTGGTCTAAGGTCTGGGTCCCTCCATCTGGGCTTGACCTGGTCAAGGTCGGCAGAACCCCATGCCTCACAGACATCAGCTCTGACACTTCACCCATCAAAGTCATCATTACGACCTCAACCACTCAAGCTAGACAACTCTAAGCACCTATAAAATGGGTAAGAGGGACCCCGACCAAGTAACTAAGAATTGATAACCACAACAATACTCTTAAATGCTCAATTGTGCTCACAGAGAGCTCTTCTCCGAGCCTCTCTCTCTTTCTCTTTCGAGCTTCCTCAAGCTCACGGCTGTTGCCCAGAGCACTGACTTGAGCGTCGGAGGGTCCCTGCTGGAATCTCCGGCCCCCGGGACTTTTTACAGGCTCCCAGACGCGAGAAGCTTGCCGAAAGATCCCGGGCTCGCTGGAGAAGGCGACCGGACGCTCGCGGACGTTTGAGGGGGGTGATCTGGCAGCATCAGTACACAATGATGGAAGTTGTTGCTTCAGAGAACTCGTTGCATCTGTAATTAGGGAGGTGTTGGAGTTGTTTTGTTTGCTTTGGAAAGGAGTCCCGACCAGGTTATTGGGGGGTGCTGAGGCCCGCCCTCTACCCTTTTGTCCCTATTTTATTTGAAAAAAAAGTCTTTCTGGATTGCATGCAATTGATTTTGTATGCATACGTACGAACCGCATATGCGATGTGCGAAAGAACAAAATTGTTCTTAGCATGCATGATCACATGTGCATGCAGGCAATCATTGCGTGAGATGCGCACACCACTCCCGATGCACAAAAACTTTCTCTTTTATTTGTATAGCGGTCCAGAGCACCATCCAAGCTTGATACATGATATAAATAATCTTTAAAACTAATTCTCCCAATTATGCAAGAAAAAATTCATCCCATCCGTATGGAAGCGAGCTTAAAATCAGCTCATCGTCTCTTTTTGATGATACAATTGGCAGAAAAAAAATCTTTTATTTTTTGAAAAATCCTCATCAGAGTAGGCTACAACATATAGGATACTCTATTCTTTGAGCCTTGAGCATGCTTGCTAAGCGATGAGATTGCAAAGGAATACATTCTCTTTCAACCTTTCCTAATATATGCTTGATTAATTCCATGTTACTTGTATATATATTTTTATAATAAATTTAGGAAAGTTTTAGTTTTCTATTCCAGCTAAAAAAAATTCATATGTTATAAGGTTACAGATCAAGACAAGTTAAATTATTAATAAATAGCTAATGTAGTTGCTTCTCACTCCAGCCATGGTTCACCCTGCTCCTAAACTTTCTAAGGCTTTACAAAATTATTTCAAAGAAAAACATAATGAGCCTAAGCCTAGTGGGAACCTCATACACCCACATCCATACGCACACACATATCAAATATGCAATAGTTAAATATAATGATAAAAAAATATAACCAATATGAATCAGTATTGCATTTCAAAGACAATTATTTAGAAATGCAATTTATTCAAATAATTATCCTTAAGGACTAATGAGTATTAAAATAAGATAAAAAGAACAAGCTTGGATTAAGGTATGTTAGACATTGTCCTAAGAATTAATTTTTATCCCTTAAGATTTAAGTGAATTGTCCTTAAGGTACAATGATTTAGCTTGATTCGGATCTCCTTCCACGAGCATGGTCAGGTTGAAAGTATGACTTAAAAGCTCCTTCAAATTCTCAGAATCTTTGACACTTTGAAATAAATTTGAGCTTACACTTTGTAAAAGAAAGATAAATAAGTTGTTATATATTAGTCCTTTGACCTAAATCCTATTTATAAGCTTAGTCCAATAGTCATAATGCCTAGAACGGAATCACATGATGTGATTTTTTCACTTGATAGTGTTGTGAGACAATCACATTCAATACAATTAAAATTCTATTTGGATGAACATTCTATTTTAAAAGATTTCAAATGTTGCGTGGAATGATCGTGAAATCAGCTGGACTCTGCAATTTTTTTAAAAAATTAAATGTTTAAATGATGTTTATGATCTATGCATATTAGCGCAAGAAATCATGGCAACTATTATAGTACCCCGTGCATAGTCCTACATTAGATGGCCTAATAAGGAAGAAAATTATATTGTCCCCATCCTTAGTCTCATATGGATGAAAAAGAATTGTTTGAAGAGTTATAGCTAAAGTTTGCTTACTATTAATTAATTTGCACTCAAAATTTTAAATTCATGTAAGATTATATTAATTTTTTAAATTATTATTATTATTGTTGTTGTTGTTGTTGTTGTTATTGTTATTATTGGTGGAGCATTCAATTCATTGCAAAGGTAGATTGAAGACTCGGAGAGGCTAGTCCAAAGCCTCTGAGAACAAATAACTATAGGGGTATGGGATGACTCGAGACTAGCAGGCTTGCGCCCCAATGCCAGATTGTTCGCCCTGGTCAAAGAAAGGCACCTTTGGAACCTTATGATCGTCCTCACATCTTTTTCTCTGTGTTCCAACCTATAAAGAAGGACACGACCAGTTTTGCACAGGGAGTGGGTCTCCTCCAGCAGGCACCTCTCTTATATCTTGATCTCATAACTCCCAGATCAAGGGCTCTAGGGATGAAGCAGAAAGGTTAGACACCTTCGCCACTCACCGGCTAGTTGCTGAAGAGAAGTCAGGGCATCGGGAAAGGTCTCAGGCTATAGATATTAGTTTACTGTTTACTCAAAAACTCCCTTTGACCGCCCTTGAATCATGAATAAATGGAAACTGCATGGATGATTTTTCTCAAGTGGGAGAACCTGAAATTGTTCGCCTTCTTCGTCACCCTCCTCTTACTCTCGCTTTGACTTCTTTTCTAATTTTAATAAAGTTTCGATGCACAACACCATTGCCCTCAAGAAAAGCAACTGCAAGACTTTTTTAAATTTCATGAATAAATATCTCGTGATAGGCCAACCTGCTTTTCGTTATAATTTTTGTGTCTAACGATCTCAAAGGTACAATGTTTAGATCATTTTAACACAAGAATTCTAAACGGGGAAGCAGAACAAGAGTCCTCTTATGTGCAAGAATTTTCTACATGAATTCTAAATAATTAAGGCCATCATAATTGTGCACAATGTCAGCTCATTTGCAAATCTTCTTCAAATTTTGATTGTTTATCCAGTTCAACACAATCACGGACAAGCATGCATGTAAAAGTTTATGTACTTATCCTTAAGCGTTTGCTTTTAAAATATTCCCATATACCATCTACGGCATCATACCATGGCATTACTTCGCTATGGTTTCCTGACGCTGACATATGAGGTGTGATAAACGCTGATAGCCTACCTCATGTGTTAGCATCAGGAATCCATGGAGAAGTGATGCCATTTTGTCTGATATTCGTGTATGTCATGGAATTAAATTGGAATTCAAGTTGATCTAGAATTCCCGTATACCATGAATTAAAATAGCTCTCCTTGTTAGAATACCCATATCAACCTTACAGTAATTCAAGTTGATCTAGTTTTTGGCTTCTCTATTTTCTCAAAAAAAAAAAAAATCAAGTTGGTCTCGAAGATTGAAGGGAAAACATGTTGGAAAAGTTAAAAAATAAAAATAAAAATAAAAAATAAAAAAGGGATGCCTGCGAGCAAAACGCTCGCGGACGTTCTTTCCGTTGCGTGGATGTTCGTTGCCTCAACGGACATTTGTGTGAACGTTGGAAGGCCAACGTTTCATAAACGGCCCAAATAATTTATTTTGTAAGCCGTTTTTGACATAATTTGGGGGTAACGGCTATTAGCCTTTAAGACCATTATGGACCGACCGTTGGAGATTTTATGGGCCGAGCCTATAAATAGGCTTAGGATTCAGATTGAGGGAATAATTTGGAGTATCCCTATATGATTTGTTTTACTCATTTTATTTTTATATTTTATTGATCTTTTGGGCATCTGAAGGTAATCGTTGGGTTTACACCTCCACACGATCGTGCTCGTAGTAGGAGGATCGGGTCGAGCCAGGTCATTGTACCTTAGGGACAGATCGCCAACAACCTGCACGAAGGGGCAAAAATCTGATCTTTAGGGCAGTGTCTAACATGCCTCGATCCTGGTTTGATCCATCTTATCTTTTGGTTTTACTTTATTTGTATATTTAAATTTCTATAACATATTTCTAGCAATTTTTAGAAAGGGATTTTTTGTAAGATCAAAAATATTTTCCAACAGCTAAGGATCAGATTTTTTCTTTTTCTAGAAATTGCTAGATTTTCATTCCATCTACTTATTCTGCTGCGCTCAAACATAAAGTTTTCATGCCACCCTGAAATGCCTGTGCATTAATGGTGCAAATGTTGCTATGCTAAATTATGATCATCCATAATTTCTCTTGAAATACTGCTTGCTATAATGTTGACAGTTTCTACGTCTTGACTCCAAATTTTTATCTAATATTTAACTTAAGTTTACTTTTTCTGATGTTATAATCCTGCTTGACTAGGGGGTCACTCCACAAATATATTACCAAGACTAATGATAGTAAATTTACTTGGAATGTTATTAGTTTCTTGCTTATATCATATTTTCTCTAATATGAACAGTGGTTTTCTAAATTTAGAAGTATCTTATAGTAATAATTGGGCAGAGTATTGGTATGTTGTCCATTCAATGTATCACATCCACTCCGGAAAGCTTTGATGTTTTGTATCTGAGGTCATCAGACTTTGTTTGTATTCCAGGCTATCCAAAATGAAGCAAATTGTTCACTTTCATGAGGAAGGAAACAAACTCTTGGGAACTAATCATGCAACAGTGTATAGATGCACCACTAATTCCTTCGATCTTTAGTTTGTGCCTTTCTCAAAAACTTTCAATAATGGTATGTTTGTATTATATTAACTCCATAAGTAGCTATATTTTAATTACCATTTTGGTGATAGTTTTCTGAACTTCAACTGAACTCTAAACCATGGTTATCATGCTAGCTGATCAGCACATTATGTAGGTATGTACACTACAATGATTATCCTGTGTATGCTGTAGGGTATTCTTAAGGATGCATCAAACCTATTAAGAAACTAAGTCGGACTACAATACGGTAATATGCATAAACATCCATAGCTAAGCTCTAGGCCCAAATGATATACATGTGTATATATATGGATTCATGTAACACATGCTTGCACTTGTGCACATGATATATGCGTGCTTGTATAGATATATTTTTATATCATCTTATTATTTAACTTTCAAGTGCAGCTACTAGCTATTTGCATTCTTAAATAAATGCAAAAGTTTCTGTTCCAAATAAGTATTTTCTGGTATAGTGATCAATATTTAATTCTTGGTGTTGTTAGTTGCTAGACAAAAGTGACAGCATTGGGCAAATACTTATTGCTTACCTAATTGTGAATCTTTTATGTTACCAAATGGCAAAGAATGGATGAACTTGGATGCTGTGACAAGGTATGTCATTTAAAATCTATGAGTCCTTAAAATCTATTGCCATGGATTTAATAGGAATTTACTCAGACTGTTGGAATATCCAATGTTTACCTGTAGGATATTCAATCATGCCATTCTCTGAGGTCTAGAATCCATTTACCGAGAAGAATTTGGTAGTTCAATAACCAAAGGATTATCTAGGAGGAGTCCTAGATCATCGGGGGAGTGGCTTAAGCCCATTATTTGGTCTCAGTGGATACCCAACCTCTGTGATTGGAGATCCCATGAATGAGGTTCAATGTGTTAGAAATGAAGCTGATTGAGTGATCGTGTTAGAGTACAAATTTTGAAAATTTCATCCCATCCCTATGATGAGTGCTCTTAAAAGTGACAAAGTAAATTTGTGTAAGGTTGAGTCATACTCTTAATGGATCCAAGGTAGGTTATCTACAGGGTATTAGTCACAAATACCCTTGGAGGATTCACCTATATGAGTCAACCACAAATTAGGCCGTGACTAAAGGTTTGGGCTATTCCTTAAAGAATTCTCAATGAAAAATCAAGGTACTAAGCGAAGGCATTTAATATGCGCTGACCGCTTAAAAATTATCCATAGTGTTGTGATTAGTAAAGTCTGAGTCAAAGGACCTAGTTCAAGGTTTAATTACTATGTTCCTTCAAGTATCAGATACCTAAGTGAGGTTCCTAGCGAGCCTGGAACACTCTCAAGTCCTGTGTCAGTATGGATGCCCTAAATTTGTTATATTTATTTTATTTTTTATTTTAAACTTTTGTGGGGACTGCTTCGGAAAGAGTCCTCAAACAGGTTTGTTGTTTTATCAAAAAAGGGGCCTCTCCTTCGACTGACAAGCGACGAAGTTCTTTCCGTTAGGTGATTGATCGTACGTACTCTCAACTCCTATCTGAAAGATAGCAAGGGAACGTAGCACATCATGCATTCTGCACCAACTGCCCTCATTCTGATCTGTCACTTGTAAAAGATTCCTTCTAATTAACTCTGTATAGTATTCCTCTGCTAAATCTTAAACTTGTACAAAACCTTCAGCCACCCCAAATACATTGTAGATTAATTAAAGAAACTGTTTTAGATCTGAAGGTAAATCTTGATAACTTAAAAATAGAGCACCTGGGAGTTCTTCTTGAAGCTGGCTCTGACCATTATCGCTTTTGAGCCATTCTAAGGATATTAAAACCCCTGCTATAGTTTTGATTGCAAGAGGAAGACCATCACATTTTTTCACAATTTTAATCCCGATTTCTCTCAAATTATTGATCTCCTCCTCCTCCACATCATCATGTCCAAAGACTTTCTTGCAAAGTAATGCCCACCCAGTGTTATCATCCATTTCACTAACATGATGAACATCTGCCGCCACATTTCTGATCCGAGTGGTGATGATAAACCACTAGCTGTTGCACTTTCCAAGGAAATCTAAACAAATCCTTCCATATATCGGAACTCCACATATCATCAGAATCTTTTCACAAGAATAGAGGAAAGTTTGGGTATGAGCTCCGCCTTAGTTCGAGCCTCCCCATAATTTCCACCTATCCATCATCTCTTTGAGAAGCTGTGCCTCTGAAAAATCCTTAGAAACACACACCCATGCACGAATAGGAAAGATCCTTTGATCGCTATATGTTAGAAGCAAGAGTGGTCTTGCCAATTCCACCCATTCCATCAATCACCAAAACACGATATCTTTTATTATCTTCTTTAATTAACGACTCCACAATATTCTGAGTAGCCTCTTCAATTTGTGTCCCGACAAAATCAGACTTAACCTCATTAGGAAAAGTCTGACGATGATTTATTCTACTCTCATGAACATCTTGCGTAGAGTATTCCAGTTTAGGTATTATTGATTCATCTTCTGCAATCTCTTTTAGCCTGTTATTGAGTTTTCTAATTTTGCTACCAATTTCATGTTGAAACTTGATGCAGCCGAAGCAGGAAAATAAAGATGAAGGATGACGTACCATGGACGGATGACCTTCCAATAATTTTCTGCCCTCGATCTCACAAAGATCAATGATATCATCAGCATCATACAAGACATCTTTCAACTGCCTCACCCAAATACGGACGTCTCCATCTAGAAGTCTCTTCCGCTCTGCAGATTCAAGACGGACGCTTATCCTCTCCATTCTCCTCTGAAGCCTTCTGAGCTCATCCTCCACGCCCAGCATCATGGAGATCTCTCCTTCTAGAAATTCTGCAAGTTTTTTGATAGAAATTCCCACAAAGGCATCTAAGATCATTGCCATTTCGTCGAGGCTATCAAAGGAGGAGGATGGATCTCTCAAACCGCAACAAGAAAGGGAAGCCGTGAGGTAAGATGATCCCTCCTAGCTAATAATATATAATAAGAGCTTCGAAGACCATGTCCCAAAAGTAGAGATGAAGATGACAAGTGGAAATGCTGTAGAAAATGCAAGAAATAAAAAAAGAATCCACACTATTTGCCAGCCAGTTGCCCACTTGGAGAAGGACGGCACGACTTTTCTCCTCGAGGTGCAGGTTTATAATGTTGTCCATAATATTGCTAGGATGTAGTGTCACAATATAGGATCTCTTGATACACGGAAAGAAAGGGAAGCTGTGAGACATCATCATAGACCCTTCAAAGCCTGTCTATAATCGATAACGTCGAGAAACCCTACGTTTTTTTTTAAATTTAAAATGTTCTTGAGTATCAACCTGGTAAATGCCGGTGGCAAACAGTAATCATCCTTTTTTTTTTCTATCAACGTGTCATCGCCACCGCCAGTTGAAAGAAAATAGCATGACGTCTACTATCAGGCAGAACGTTATGCTCTATTTAAATGGGCCTGGGCGCATTAATCTCAATAGCTTTTTTCTTCGCCCGCACAAATGCATGCCAAAGATTGCCCAAAAAAAAAATTTTGACGAGTCAGAGTTTCCGGCTGATTAAAAATTCAGTGAATTGAAAGCCGTGAGAGCGACGGGGCGGTTGCCCATGGGTGGGTGCCTTTGAAAATTGACATGGCAATATATATGTTGGGCCTGGTGTGGTGCTATCAAGGCCCAGGTGGGCTAACTTGTATTGGGCTGGGTTTGAGTCCAAGGGTTGAGATTAAATCAAGTCACGGGTGTACACGGGCTTGGGGATTAGTTTAATCTCATTGGTTTAGTCCATGGGAGTTTTTTGTTGAGTCTGGGCCTGGCCCACTTCGTGGATGTATTTAAACTCTAGTCTCTAGGGTTTGGATGGAATAGAGAACAGATTCTTTTCTCCCAAAAATTCCCTTCTCTCATCATAGGGCGGCAGCCCTTTCTTTCTCCTCCCCATCTTCCTCCTTTTTCAAGGTCTAAACCTAACAGGATTGAGAATCCTTAGTTCTAGTTCTTGTTGAACGGGGAATCCCATTGCTATTCATCAAGGTCTAAACCTAACAGGATTAGGAATCCTTAGTTCTAGTTCTTGTTCAACAGGGAATCCCATTGCTATTCATCAAGGTCTAAACCCTAACAAGTGGTATCAGAGCCTGGTTCAAGGAGTAATCTGGAGGCCTTCAAGGAGTTGAAATAATTTCAACAGAATCTCGTCAAGGTACTTCTCTATTTTATAAAATTTATTTTTGTGCTATTTTTGAAATTGGCCATGGGGAGTAGCATAAAAATAGAGGTTGAGAAGTTTGATGGGAAGGGAAGTTTCTCCATGTGGAAAGTCCGGGTAGAGGACCTCCTTGTGCAGCAGGGTTTAGATTTGGCTTTGGAGGAAAGGCCAGATGGGATGACAGACAAGCAGTGGATTTCATTGGAGAAGAAGACATGTTCAATGATCAGGGGCTGTCTGGCGGATTCAGTCCTCTATTCAGTGCTGGAGGAGAAGACCCCGAAGGGACTCTGGACGAAGTTGCACACCCTCTATATGGGAAGAATATGTGCAACAAGTTGATGTTGAAGAAGCGCCTCTACAGCCTTCGGATGTCAGAAGGTGGAGATGTGCTGGGTCACATCCAGATATTCGACCAGATGAGCAATGAACTTCTGAATGTTGGGGTCAAGATGGAGGAAGAAGATAAAGCACTTCTGCTTTTATGTTCAATGCCCACGTCTTATGACTCATTGGTCACAACACTGCTCTATGGGAAGGAGACATTAATTTATGAAGATATTGTCTCGGTGCTTCGGACGAATGAGCAGAGGGAGAAGATGACCAAGGAAGCTGTTCCCCAGGAGGGTCTATCAGTTGGGGAAAGGACAGGCAGAGGTAGGGGCAGGGACAGAAGTAAGTCTGGAGGACGATCAAAGTCCAGGAAAGGCAAGAGAGAGCTGAAGTGCTATAAGTGTGGAGAGGTAGGACATTTTAAGAAGAATTGTCCTAAGTGGAAAAATCAGAAGGGAGAAAAAGGAGGATCTGAGTCTGTGAGTACAGTTGCAGATCAGGAGGTGGAGGATGATCTCTTGGTTGTATCAGATGATCACAGGCACAGCACAGAGATGTGGACCTTGGATTCAGCCTGTTCTCATCATTACACTCCCAACCGGTCGTGGTTCAGTACTTACACAGAGGTTGAGGAGGGGAATGTGACTCTTGGAGATAATCACCCTTGCAAGGTGGCAGGTATTGGCACAGTGAGGGTGAGGATGTTTGATGGTATGGTGCGCACTCTTACCAGTGTGAAGCATGTTCCAGAACTCAAGAAGAATCTGGTATCACTGGGGTACTTGGAGCGGACTGGATACAGCTTCAGCAGTCGTGCCAGGAGTGGAGTTCTGAACATCTCCAATGGAGCCATGGTGGTGATGAGAGGGAGGAGGCTGGAAAATAATCTATACAAGATGGAGGGCTCTGTGATGACTGTGAAATCTGAGGTGGCAGCTGTGGAGCAAGATCCCCGGGATGTGTACAGGATGTGGCATTACCGCCTGGGCCACATGGGAGACAAGGGGATGAAAGAACTGAGCAAGAGAGGTCTGCTTCCAGACTTGAGTAGCGGAGATATGGAGATCTGTGAGCCTTGTCAGATGGGAAAGCAGAGGAGAGTACAGTTCTCAGTCAGCACAGCTAGGAGTGCTGAACCCCTGGAGTTAGTACACACAGATGTCTGGGGACCAGCCCCAGTTTCTGCAAGGAATGGGGCCAGATACTTTATGACCCTGATAGATGATTTCTCAAGGAAGCTGTGGATCTACTTTATGAAGGAGAAATCAGAGGTCTTCACCAAGTTCAAAATCTGGAAGGCTGAGGTGGAGAAGGAGCAGGGTAAAAGTGTGAAGTGTCTGAGGTCTGATAATGGCGGGGAATACACCAGCAGGGAGTTCCAGATTTTTTGTGAGGAGTGGGGCATCAGAAGGCACTTCTCGGTGATGGGAACTCCTCAACAGAATGGGGTGGCTGAGAGGATGAACAGAACACTATTGGAAAAGGCAAGATGCTTAAGGCTGCAGGCAGGGCTTCCAAAGATGTTCTGGGTTGACGCAGTAGATGCAGCTAGCTACTTGGTCAATCGGTCACCGCACACCAGGTTAGATGGAGACATTCCAGAGGAGATATGGTCTGGAAGGAAGACAAGCCTAAACCATCTAAGGGTGTTTGGATGCACAGCATATGTGCATGTTGGAGCTGGGGAGCGGAGTAAGTTGGATGCCAGGTCTAAGAAGATGGTGTTCCTAGGCTACCCGCGAGGAGTCAAGGGGTATCGGCTATGGGACCCCTTGGAGAAGAAGGTTGTCATCAGCAGAGATGTAACCTTTGATGAGAGCTCAATCCTCCAGAACAGAAGTGGCATGGATGCACAGCAGGGACTACAGGAGGTAGAACACGGTAACACTAGTCAGACAACCTCCTATACAGTTGTGCCATTTGCTAGTGGACCAGGAGGATTTGAGATTCAGGTGGAGAGGACTGACAGAGGGGGTAGAAGCCAGGGAGTTCAGCAGGATGCAGCTGGACAGGGGACTGATACTGGGATCGCACAGCAAAGGCCCAGGAGGAACGTGCGACCACCAGTTCGATACGGCTTTGAGGATTCGTTGTCATATGCCCTGGTGACAGCGAATGGAGACCCTTTCACCTATGAGGAGGCTATGGAAAGTCAGGATAGAGATAGGTGGATCCATGCTATGGCAGAGGAAATGCAGTCTCTTCACAGCAATAATACGTGGCAGGTGGTCCAGCTGCCACAAGGAAAGAAACCCATTGGTTGTAAATGGGTTTATCAGCGCAAGGAAGGAGCTTCAGAACAAGAGGGTATCAGGTATAAGGCAAGACTAGTGGCCAAAGGATACTCTCAGAAAGAAGGCATCGATTATGGTGAGATATTTTCTCCAGTTGTCAGGCACACTTCCATCAGACTATTATTGAGTATTGTAGCAGCTCAGGACTTGGAGCTGGAGCAGATGGATGTGAAGACAGCATTCCTCCATGGTCATTTGGAGGAGAGCATCTACATGGAGCAGCCACCAGGGTTTAGAGAACCAAGATCAGATGGGAAAGTCTGTTTGCTGAAGAAATCTCTGTATGGGCTGAAGCAGTCGCCGAGGCAGTGGTACAAGAGATTTGACACTTATGTTAGGAGCATTGGACTTTCCAGGTGTGAGTATGATTCTTGTGTGTATGTTAAATCTCTGGATGATGGGTCTAGGATGTACTTACTCTTGTATGTAGATGACATGCTGATAGCATGCAAGAGTGAGAAGGCTGTACAGGAACTGAAGATAGCTTTGTCTCGGGAGTTTGAGATGAAGGATCTGGGGCCAGCCAGGAAGATCCTAGGGATGGAAATCATCAGAGATAGATCCAAAGGTGTGCTGCATCTGAGTCAGGGTGGCTACATTAAAAGATTCTGGAGCGATATGGGATGAAGGATGCCAAACCGACAGCACTACCTTTGGCAGCACATTTTTCCTTATCGAAGACCATGTCACCACAGACTGAGGTGGAGGCTCAGGAGATGGAGAAGGTACCATATGCTTCTGGTGTTGGGAGCCTTATGTATGCCATGGTATGTTGTAGGCCAGACATAGCCCATGCAGTGAGCCAGGTGAGCAGGTTCATGGCGCACCCTGGCAGGGAGCACTGGCGAGCACTGAAGGGAATCTTCAGGTACTTGGTAGGTACAGTTGGGGTTGGTATTTGCTATGGACAGCAAGAAGGTGCTGAGAGATCCAACTTATCCAAGGAGGCTCGTGGGCAGTTATATGGGTATGTGGATGCAGACTTTGGTGGAGATGTGGACACTAGGAGATCCACAACAGGCTTTGTGTTCAGCCTGTTTGGTGGTCCAGTATCGTGGAGATCATGTCTGCAGCCCATCACAGCCTTATCTACCACGGAGGCAGAATACATAGGTATCACAGAGGCAGCAAAGGAAGCTCTTTGGCTGAAGGGCTTGATGCTGGAGATGGGACTTGATCAGAAGGTTGTCCAGGTGCATAGTGACAGCCAGAGTGCTCTGATGCTTGCGCAGAATGCAGTCTATCATGCCAGGACGAAGCACATTGACCTCAGATACCACAGGATCAGAGAGCTGGTGGAAGATGGTGAGGTGGAGCTGGTGAAGGTATACACCAAAGAAAATCCAGCAGATGCACTGACTAAGGTTCTTCCACGGGACAGTTTTCAAAAGTGTATTTCGTTGTTAAAGCTGATGGACACAGTGGACGTGCTGAGGCCTTGAAAGCACCAAGGTGGAGATTGTTGGGCCTGGTGTGGTGCTATCAAGGCCCAGGTGGGCTAACTTGTATTGGGCTGGGTTTGAGTCCAAGGGTTGAGATTAAATCAAGTCACGGGTGTACACGGGCTTGGGGATTAGTTTAATCTCATTGGTTTAGTCCATGGGAGTTTTTTGTTGAGTCTGGGCCTGGCCCACTTCGTGGATGTATTTAAACTCTAGTCTCTAGGGTTTGGATGGAATAGAGAACAGATTCTTTTCTCCCAAAAATTCCCTTCTCTCATCATAGGGCGGCAGCCCTTTCTTTCTCCTCCCCATCTTCCTCCTTTTCAAGGTCTAAACCTAACAGGATTAAATCCTTAGTTCTAGTTCTTGTTGAACGGGGAATCCCATTGCTATTCATCAAGGTCTAAACCTAACAGGATTAGAAATCCTTAGTTCTAGTTCTTGTTCAACAGGGAATCCCATTGCTATTCATCAAGGTATAAACCCTAACAATATATGGATCATAGTTGTTAGAATCGAATCAAACCGGTTAGTTGGACTGGTTGAACTGGACCGAAGGCTAAGCCGGTCTAGTTCTAACATAAAATCGGATGTATAAGAAACTCGAAATAACTCAGTCAACCCATTTGGTTCATCTGTGAACCAATCAATTCAGCCTGAATCGAATGGGGTCACGGTTTTATGATTATTTTAACCTTAATTTTTTTATAAAAAATAATTTTTATTAATATAAATATATTTTTATATTAAATAATTGATCGATAGTTCAATCGGTGACTCGACAGTTAAACCAATTACTCAGTGACCCAAGCCCTTAGCCGGGTGAATGTCGACCGAGTCGGGTCTGACAACTATGATATGGATTTGAGAGTCTTAAAATGTTTACTTGCGGTGGCAATTTTAAGCGATCACTTTATTTGTTGCTCTTGATCAAGTCATCGGCTGTTACATTCTTTCCTTTTCAAATGAAAAGAATTTCCCACCATTCTACCATCATTCATGCTAAGCAAATGTTGTCAGTTGTCATAACCTCAGTCATGTTGGATTAAAAATTCAGTGAATTGAAAGCCACGGCAGCGACAGGGTCGTCGGCCATCCATGGGTGCCTTTGAGCATTGACATGGCGACATACATTGATTTGGGAGTGTTAAATTATCACTTTGCGCTCGACCAAGTCGTCGGCTGTTGCATTCTTCCTTTTCGTTGTAAGAATAATTTTCATCGTTCCATCAATCGTTAATACTAAACAAATGTAGTCACCGTCCTGGCCTCAATTATGTTGGATTAGGTTGAACGTGCTTGATCGAGACCTAATCAAATTTTATCCCATAACATCATCTTGGATCAATACTTAACTTATTGATTGATCAAATAAGATGGAGTGAACTAAAAGACAAAATATCTCATTTGCTATGTTAGCTAGCTTGGAATCAATTGCATGACTTAAATTTAATTAAAAAAAATATTTAGATCTACATTGTAATTAGAAAGAACAGAAAAAAATAAATCGATAATAAAAAAATTAAAAATCCAACAATCTTTCTATAACCAAATATATAATAATTTATAATTAAAAATAAACATACTAAAACCTTTCAGATATAATTAAAGGATTGCTACTTCAATAAATTTTTTTGGATAATAAAACTTTTAATATAGTGAGTTTTTTTTACTATACAAGAGCTCGGCTGTAATTTTAAAGAACAAATGAATAATAAACTTAGAAACATTGAAAGAAATATTTTTGTTAACACTGTCACAATTCCATTAATCACTAATACTAAACAAATGTAGTCATTATAATGGCCTCAATTATGTTGGATCAGATTGGACGTGCTTGATCTAATCAAGTTTCATCCCATAACAATATTTGGATCAATACCTAACCTATTGATTGATTAAATAAGGCAGAGTGGGGTCAATTAAAAAACTAAAATCTTATTTGCCGTGCAAGTCAGGTTGGACTCAATTGCATGACTTAGATTTAATAAAAAATATTTAGGTCCATAATGAAATTACAAAGAACAAAAAAAAGGTCAATAATTGAATATTAGAAATCCAACAATATTTCTATAATCAATCAAATATATAATAATTGATAATTAAAAACAAAATTACTAAAAATTTTCAAATATAATTAAAGATTTCCTACTTCAATAAATATTTTTGGATAATAAACTTTTAATATAGTGATTTTTTTGGTATTGTACAAGAGCCAGAGCATAATTTTAAAGAATAGATGAATAATAAACTTAGAAACATTGAAAGAATTTTTTGCCAGCCTTGCCACCATTCCACTAATCACTAGTACTAAACAAATGCAGTCATTATCATGGCCTCAATTATGTTGGATCATATTGGATTGGATGTGCTTGATCGAGACCAATCAAATTTCATCCGGTAAAATATCTAACCAATTGACCGACCAAATTAGACGAAGTAGGGTCAACTAAAAGAAAGAAAATTTCATTTGCTATGCAAGTCAGGTTGGAATTAATTGCATGACTTAGATCTAATAAAAATATTTAAGTTCACATTGAAATTAGAAAGAACAAAAGAAAAATCAGGTCTATAATTGAAGATTAAAAATCCAACAATCTTTCTATAATCAAATATATAATAATTGATAATTAAAAATAAAATTAATAAAACATTTCAAATATAATTGAAAGATTGTCTAATTCAATAAATATTTTTGAATAATAAAAATTTTAATATAGTGATTTTTTTTGTACTATACAAGAATCAGACCATAATTTTAAAGAATAGATGAATGATAAACTTATAAACAAAATATTGATTCTTTAAAAAATACTAAATGTTTAAATGCAAGGAAATGAAAATAAAAGAGGACTCATCAACTAGATTGAGAAAGGTGTTTTGGAGAAGCAAAGATCAATAGGGATTTAATTCAAGATTTTTGAAAAGGTTGATCTAGGCCTGAGTTACATCAGTTATATTCTGAATTGTGTCAAACTTAAGTAAGACAATATTTGGCATTGCCATGATATTTTTTTAAAAATTAGAAATATAAATAACAATTATATTTTATTTTTTTTTTTTCATATTCCTAACAATAGATATATATGTTTGGTTATTATTGTTGCCTTTTGTTTTTTTAAAAATAAAATGAAACAATAGGAAAGCTTATGGTGACAATAGAGACGGTATTCAAAATTCTCAGACCACACAGTACCCTTTGATTCCATCCATGGCGATGGTCCTCACCATCTTCTCCTTAAGATGCTGCATCACCTCCAGGACCAGGTGGATCGAGTTGTTTAGCACCTCGATAGTCATCAACATGGGGGGCAATCCCTCATCAAACCAAACATTTATGACAGCCCCAATCAGTAGGCACATGCACCCATCACGCTGACTCCAGTGAACTCGTCAGTGATCTTTCCAAATGAAGCTACCAATGGCCTTCAACAATGATGGTGGGGATAAGAGAGTTTGAACCAAGGTTATTAATTTCGTACCATTTTGACCGTTTCGATCCAAATTTTTCATTTCAGTGGCTTATCCAAAATGATGAGCCATGCATTTTGCTTCGAAAGATTTTTCAATCGTTTTAACGTGTTTCGGTATATTTCGATCGTTTCGGTGTGTTTCGATCATTTCGGCAAAATATATTTCGGAAACAAATTTATGAATTCTTAAACCTTTCAAGGCCATTTTAAGAAACATATGTAAAATGCCAAAAAAAAAAAATGAAATCCTACCTGTATCTCATTATCTCTTCTTTCAACCGCACCTCTCAATCTCTTTTCTTATCATCTCTCTCACTTTTTTTCCTTCTAAATTATAGCATCAAATATTTGATAGCATTCAAGAAAAACATCTAACAAGATTGATGATTCAAGATTAAGTTCTTTTCTCTCTTTTTTCATCAGATTTTTATTTTTTATTCTAATTTTTTTGAATTGATATTTTCATTAGGTTGATAGTAATTCGTAGTAATTTTTGGTTCTTTTTAGTTTTTTCTTCTTTCTCATCAATTTAATACAATATTAAATTAGTTAATTGATGATTACCTACAATATTTTATTTTACAGATTTTTCCTTGCGAATGTTGTGCTTTCTCAGCACTATTATCAGTTGTATGCTTGTTTGTCTCTATTGGTCTTGGGTTTTGTATAGATAGGTCCCTCGGATTTTTGTAGTGTGCAATTTGGCTTGGGAGGCTTGGCATTCTGCCAGTAAAATCAGCTACTTTTATGAATCCTAAGTTATCAACGAGATTGACTTAAACTATCATTAGTTTTTCTACTAGACTTAATAATGCAGAATGAATTTATGCCACAAGATTAATTTCCTTATAGTAAAGTCCATTTATAGAACTTATTCAGCTTCCAAAGTATGTTGTTGTTGATGATGATGAAAACTATGAATTGTGAACATAATTTTTATCTTTTATTTTATTTTTATGTTGTTGTTATTATTATTTATGAAGAATATAAATTATGAATAAACTTTATTATATATATATATATATATTCAAAATGAAGCGCCGAAATGGTTCGACACCGAAACATTTCGTTTCATAAGCCAAAATGAAATATAATCCAAATAAAATTGATAACTTTGGTTTGAACTGCTATGGCGATTGGATACTCCATGGCGTAGAGGGGGGAAGCTAGTTGGGGAGGGGTGGGAGAATTAACAAGTCTATCATAGAAGATTATAGAGTTAAAACTCAATGCATTTATTTATAGCCTTATGTAGTGAAGATAGAGAACTTGTTTATTCTTCTACTTTATGTCTGGCTCATACTTTAACTTTTATATTTAAAAAATTTAAAAGGAATTAGAGAAATTTATGAGTTATTACACAATTGACAACTTTTTTGTTCCAGCTACTTAATCCTAATATTAACAATATTGGTTTCATCTAATCAAGTATAAAAATAATAATCTAGAAAAAGCATTGTTTCTTAAGAAACAAATCAAACTCCAATGAGCTGTTATTATATAAGGCAGCTTTCATAGATCGAGTTTATCACTATAGAACCTTAGATATTGAAAATGCCATTCTTTGAACAGAATGCTAGAACAAGCCTAGGACACGGCGGGCCTCATATTATATGTGATGGAACTCCAAAGGACAGAGCGACATGGGCTGCAGACGGGTTGATCAACCCATGCCTAACATAGTCCTGACTTGATTGGGCGTACTCTGGTCTTTTTTCTTGAGGACCTAAGGCTTACTTTGTCAAGATGGTTGGAGACAACTGATTGGAGCCATGAGCTGTCCAACTATGATTAGGTGTTTGGAGGAACGAGCGAGATGGTCGGGCAACACTGATCCTCAGGCCGCTCACATACTACTTAAAAATTACCATAACCAAATATATGCGCATGCAATACTCCTGCGTTGATTTAATTAAATTTAGAAAATAAAAATAAGATAAAAGATTCCTTTCTCTCTTTATCTCGAATACGAGGGAAAAGGAATTTTAGATTTTTGAAAGAGAATAAAAGAAAATGAGTAACTACTGTTTTTTTTATTTCTTCTGTCTCATAAACAAAGATTTTATCATTTTTTCATACTTCTCCCTCTATCCAAATAGACACTAAAAGACAACATGCGAAAAGCGTAAAGTGAAAACTTGAGGGCTTGCTGAGTAGAGAGTATTTTTTTGAAATTTTTTTAATAAAAAATAGAAAATAAAATTTTATGTTAATTTTTTTAAAAAATAAAAATTAAACTATGTTTTCCAGTTTTCTAGAAAGTACAATGGGGTTGGAAAATGTCTCTGAATTGCTATTCATTATTTTCTTTTTAAAATGAAGCATTACTTTCTCTATATTTTTCACATTATTCATCGCCCATCACCTATACCACCAACCACCTTTCATCATCCATCAGCACCGCCGCTATGACCATCACCACCATCATATCACCATCATTTTTCATCATTACTATTACTATCATGCCTCCATCATATACCATCAGTGCTATGACCACTACCACCATACCTCTACTATAGCCATCTTTCTCCTTCACCACAGTCCTTCATCACATGGTTGGTCCTCCCAGACATGAAGCAAAAAGTCTCATTCTTCTTTATCTCTTGATTCAGTGAGGTTTAATTTGGTCAATTTTGAGAATACCTGGAAGGATGGTTGGACCTATTTTGGAAGTTGTATTTTTTGAAGTTCCTTCCCTTAGATTTGATATGGGAAGGATTGAAAGAATTTTAACCCAACTTAGATTTATTTTGGGTCTAAAATCAGACCTTTGCTTAAGCGTAGGTCACTGTTCTTCTTAAATACTAGTTGAGTTGATAACATTTGTTAGGGTTAAGAAGCCTTGCTTTGACTTGGCTCTCATGAAAAGTTTGACCAAGATGGAGGAAGGAGTCAACTAAGGCTTGAAACTTATAGCTCACAGAGAAATTACATCAAGTCAACTTAGTCTTTTAGAGAAAGTCTTGGAATTCATGAATTTGGATATCTATGGTTTTAGATTCTATAATTGGATACTTTTAAAACTTTGAGATGGTGAATCGGTCTAAACCAATATCATCTATCCCATACTCACTCTTAAGGGCATCCTATAGTATTTTAGTAGTTTTTGTAGGAAGGTAAATATCATAAAGATTATTAGAAAAAGGCACCAAGGATTCTATGTCTTAATCAATTTGGACTAAAGGAACTTGGTTGAAAACCAGATGAAAGATAGTTAGTTTAAGATCAGAAAATTTATTACAGAAAATAACCACAAAGTAGTAAGCTAGTATTTCACTCAGCTTTATCACCTCTTAAAGAAGGATCCATGAAATTTTTTGGATTTCATGCCACTATGTTCATCAAAAGCCATTTTATATGAGATGAATTGTTCTGCACATTACCAATTTCAAGATTTAGCCTTGTTGTTTGATTTTTTTTAAAAAAAATTATGGCTTTCAAATAATTTTAAAATTTTTAAATTAAAATTTTAATGCAATAATTTAAATCTAAAAAATTATTGCAACAAAGACTATTGACCAATAAAAAAACTTTATTAAAAAATTTAAATTCAATTTTTAATATTTTTTGGAATTTTAAAAATAAATTTTAAATTTTAAATTTGAAAAATTTAACTCTGCAATTAAAATAGTAGCAAATAAATTCAAATTTTAAAACTTTCTATTTTTTGCACACATATCAGAGTAGTGGATGCCAATTTTTTTAAAGCTTTGCATGAATTTCAAAGTAGTTGAAAAATGGTTTTAAAATCAAAAATACATTCTACATAGTTTTCAAAGAATCTAAAAATTCAAATTTTTGAAAAATAATTTTTTTGCTATTAAAACTGAATTTATTTAAAAAAACTATTTTTCCAAGCAAAAATAGTTGTGCATGTACTTTAGTGCAAAAAATAAATTTTTAACAAAAATTTTCCAGTATTATTTTTAAAGTAGAAAAAATGATATGTAAATTTGCACTAATCTCAAAGCAATACATTTTTTAGATGTGCAATAATGGAAATTTAAAGTGACTTTTCTAGCAATTTTTGGTGAAGGGAAATTAGTCCTTGGACTGTTGTATACAAAGCCTAAAAGTTTTTAGAAATCTTTGTAAAATAATAAAAATAAACTAAAATAATAAGTATTCAAATAAGATAAAAAGAACAAGCTTGAATCAAAGCATGTTAGATGTTACTCTTAAGGACTAATTTCTTTCCTTTTGTATAGATTGTATGTGAATTATCCTTAAAGTGTAATGACTTAGTTTGATTCGAACCTCCTTCTATAAGTACGATCAAGTTGGAAGTGTGATATAAAAAGCTCCTTCAAATGCTCAACAACTTAGACACTTAAAAAAATTTAGAAAGACAAACTTTGTAAAATAAGTTGGTATATATTAGGCCTTGGACTTAAAGCTTATTTATAGGTTTAGTCCAATGGTCATAATGTCTGGAATGAAATCACTTGATGTGATTTCTTCGCTTGATGGTTGTGTGAGGCAATCAACTTCAGCATGATTAAAATTTCATTTGGGTGCGACATTTCATTTTAAAAAGATTTCAAATGTTGTGCAGTATACTCATGAAATCAGGTGCACTCTATTTTTATTTTTAACCATTAAATGCCTAAATGATGTATGTGATTTATGCCCATTAGCACATAAAATCATGGCAACTATATTATAATCCCAAAACCTACATCCGATGGCTTAATAAGAAGAGAAGACTGTAATGCCCCCATATATAATCTTAGATCACATGAAAAAGAATAGTTTGACGAGTTATAATTTAAGTTCATTCGCTATCAATTATCTTACATTCGAGTTCTTAAGGCCGTGTGGATCCGATTCACTAGCAGTTTAATTGGATTAGCATAATTGGCTTAGTGCATTATGGATATTATCGGAGATGATTTAGATGTGTGAAAGCATAAAAATTATTTTTATAGCATTGACTCGGCTAAAAAAAATTTTAAGATTTTTTTTGATAGATGAAGTATTCAATCCTTTGTGTAGGTAGGCTGAAGACCCATTGAAGAGGCTAAGGCCAAGAACCAATAACTCGAAGGGGATGAGACGACTCGAGGCTATCAAGCTTGCCCTCCAATGGCAGGGTTTTTGCCCTGGTATAAGGAGGGCGCCTCTGGAAGCTTATGGTCTCACAGCTTTCGCTCTGTGTTCTTAATCTAAATAAGGCCACGAACCATTTTTCCACATAGACTGGTCTTCTCCGATCAAGCACCTCTCTCCCACCTTGATCTCATAACTCTCAGATCAAGTGCTCTAGGGAAGAAGCACAGAGCTTAGACTCCTTAGACACTCACCAGCTAGCCATTGGAGAGAGGTTAGGGCATCGAAAAAGGTCTCAGGCTAGAGATATTAATTTGCTCAAAAATTTCCTTTGACTGTCTTTGAATCTTGAAAACAAGGAAACTGCATGTATGATTTTTCTTAGTTGGGAGAACCTGAAATTGTTGGCTATTCTGGTCGTCCGTTTCTTACTCTCGCTTTGTCTCCCTTTCTAATTTTAATGAAGTTTTAATGCACAGCACCATTGCCCTCAAGAGAAACACCTGCAAGGCATTTTTTATTTCATGAATAAATATCTCATGATAGATCAATATGCCTTTCACTATTGCCCTCAAGAGAAGCAATGCAAGGCTTATTTTATTTCATGAATAATATCTCATGATAGATCAATATGTCTTTCGTTATCAATTTTTTGGCCAAGAATTTTAAAGGTACAACGTTTAGATTCATTTTAACACGAGAATTCAAAAAGGGGAAGCAGGACAGAAGTCCTCTTCTGAGCGAGAATTTTCTACATAAATTCTAAATAATTAAGGTCATCGTAACTGCGCACGATGTCAGTTCATTTGCAAATCTTCTTCAAGATTTGATTGTTTATCCAGTTCCACACAATAAGGGACAGGCGTGCGCACAAAAGTTTTTGTATTTATCCTTAATGCTTTTGCTTCTGAGACATTCCCGTATACCATCTATGGCATCATACCATGATGCATTATTTCTCTATGGTTTCTTGACACTCATAGATGAGGTGTGCTAAAAGTTGATAGCCCACCGAAAGATTAGATACATAAAATTAATATTATCATACCTCAGTGTGAAGTGCCAGGAAACCATGAAGAAGCGATGCCATGGCATGATTTTTTAATTCCCGTATGCCATGGAATTAAACTAGAATTCAAGTTGATCTAGAATTCCCACATGCCATGAATTAAAATAGCTGACCCGGCTAGAATACCCATTTCAACCTTATAGGAATTTAAGTTTATCTAGTTTCTGGCTTCTCTATTTCTCAAAAAAAAAAAAAATGTTGGTCTCGAAGATGAAGGAGAAACAAAAATCAGCGATGGGGAGACGTCAATGATAACGCCATAAATTCTGAGAGTTACACACAAGCAAATGATAATGTCATAAAAGAAAGGGAAATAAAATTACAAATATATCAAAACACCTGGAAACAGCAATTACATGAGAGAGAATAAACACAATACGAAAATTCAAACCAAACAAAAGAATGCTTAGGAGGAAGAAAGGCAAAATGCTGAGCACGTTGGTCCTCTGTTTCTGAAAAAGAAATTCAAGCAGTGGTGCTTGGGAAGGAGAAGATTATCATATAATAAGCAACATACCAACCAATTTAAAGGTGCTAGAGAGATTAAAAATGGAAACAAATATGCAATGGAAGGAGAAATTGTTGGGCTTGGTGTGGTGCTTTCAAGGCCTCAGCATATCCCGCCGTGTCCATTAGCTGCAATCCCTACGAAAGCTGTCCCGTGAAAGAACCTTGGTCAATGCATTGCTGGGTTCTCCTTAGTGTATACCTTCACCAGCTCTACTCCACTTCTTCCACAAGCTCTCTGCAGTCGAAGCCCTCCTTCCGAAATATTCTTTGGCCACTAGTCCTGCCTTATACCTGATACCTCCTTGCTCTGAAGGCCCTTTCTTGCGCTGATAAACCAATTTGCAATCAATAGATTTTTTTTTTGTGGCACTTGGACCACCTGCTACATGCCAATCCTGTAGAGAAACTGCATCTCCTCTGCCATGCCTGCATCTCCTACCATAGCCTGGACCCACCTATCTCTATCCGAGAATCTAGTACTCATGGCAAATCCTTTCTAGATCCACC
>UESW01003275.1:33701-96442 GCA_900491605.1 Calamus simplicifolius | reverse complement strand
GGCGGCCGAAGAAGAGAGGGACGTCCGCTGTGGGGGTGGTCGAAGGTCAAGATCGAAAGAAGCAGAGAAGCCGAAGGTGGGGAGGAAAGATTTTAGATCTCAGATGAGAGAGAAAGAAGCAGTAGCGGAGGGAATTGCGCCAAATTTTTTTGGCATGAAAATTTAAACAGAAGTTTGATCCCCCCCGAAAGATAAAAATACGATGCCGACACTTTTTAGCGTTGGCATAGTATTAAAAAATTAAGATACGATGCTAAAAAGCATCGGTATTCGTTAAAAAATTAATTATTTAATTAAATTTTTTAATTAAATTTAACACACTTTAAAGCGTCGTTAAGTTTTTGACGCTTATAATCGTTAATGGCCCGACGTTTTCTAGTAGTGTCGGCATATTTCGGATTTTCCCGATGCTTTCCCATAGCGTCGAAAAAAAG
The DNA here is from genome assembly GCA_900491605.1 of Calamus simplicifolius. Taxonomy (NCBI): domain Eukaryota; kingdom Viridiplantae; phylum Streptophyta; class Magnoliopsida; order Arecales; family Arecaceae; genus Calamus; species Calamus simplicifolius. The sequence continues at coordinate 96,008 of UESW01003275.1, read as the reverse complement.
AGTTGTTATTCTTTTTTTTTTTTAGTGGCAGAAGTGTAGAGGAACAGAGGTTCCTCTTTTTTTTCTTCTTTTTCCTTCCTTTTTCTCTTGGCCTCTCCTTTCTCTGATGATGGAGGGCTTTGCCCCCCCCCCCCCCCCCTTTTCTCTCTTCTTCTTTTTTTTTTTTTTTCAGACGACTCTAGGAAAACCCTAGGCTGCCCGCCCGTTCTTATTTTTTTATACCCAGGGCTCAGGCAGGGGAGGAGTAAATCCTGCCCTAATTCTACGTGCGCATGGCTGCACACATGGGTGGGGTTGGGCCGGCCCACTTTGGGCCGGTCCAATCCCAGGCCCTTACACTATGGACATAGTATATCATGGGCCATAGTGATAAGCATAGGATAACTTTTCTCATGTGCTCTCTATGACTCAAAATAAATTCATAAATTAGCTATCACTACTTGCTCTATTACTACTACCTAGGGCCAATCGTGAAGTAGAGGACATTTTACTTTTATTATATTTTGATGATATAATATAAATATTTGATTTAATAAATTACTAATTTCATCTTTAAATCCATTTCTATTTATTTCACACATCATATTTTTATAAATTATTTCTAATATTATATATAAATAATCAAATTTAACACTAGAATCCATAATTAAAGCTAAATAATGAAAATATAAAATTTCTTTCTAATATTTATTAAATCTTATTTTCATTGATAAAATCATATTTTTAAAATCTTCAATTTTTCTATATTATAAAAAATAGCTGATAATGTAATATATCTATTGTAAAATTAGAGGAGAGCTAAGATAATAACTATCGGATAAAATATTAGTAGCTTTATAAAAATGTTACAGAAATTATAGGATAATCAGAATTATTTTAGTGAGAATCTAATATAAGTTCATCAGAGAAGAAAATATTCTAAAATATAATAATAATATCTTTATATTTAAAACATGAATGTAATATTAAATATATAGAATTCCATTTATGTTTTATACTCAACTCAACTCATCTAAGCCTTTTCCCAACTACATGGGGTTGGCTACATGAATCTGTTTCCTTCACTCTGCTCTATTCTCCATCTATGTTTTATATCTAATAAAAATTATTTATATTTTAATTCATAAATAATACATAAAGCTTTAAAATCTTTTTTTTCCTTTTAGACAGTTGTATAATTTAATGGCATCTTTAACTTTATTATATATATATGATTCAATAATTTTTAAGCCATTTGTATAATTAAATTTGTAATATAATATGTACATCTAATGTAAAATAATTTTTATTTAAGATGGAACACAGATACGACTTGAGTAACTCAATAACAACATTATTATTAGAAGCATTATTTAAACTAATTAAAAAATTATACCTATCAAGTATATGGTACTCAATATCATTTGAATAATATGAGTATAGATGGTGGTGGCACTGTGTGAATATTCAATCAATTTAAAACTATTTTTTTTGTATTATTCAATCATGATCAATAAAATGTACTAAAAAGCAAATATAAGATATTGCAACAGTGCTAATGCAAATATTAGATGTAAGTACTATTCTGTTATTAAAATTTTTAAAATATAAAATTATATTTTATAATTAAAATATTGTCTAAAATAATAAGATTTAATAGGATTTTGAGAAACCTTTTAAATATAGGATTTAGGATAGTTTTCATATATTTTAAGTCATTAATTAATTTTTGACAAAGTAAAAGGAATTTCACTATCTATAATAAATTTTTGATAATTAGTTTCTATTTAATTCTTACAAATAAAAAAAATTTCTTATCTAACTGAGATTAGTTGAGGTCATAAGCTGCACTCTCATGCTTTTTTCAGTGCCTAGCTAAATAACAAAATTTTCTCAAACTGTTGCAGTTGTAGTCCTTGTATACTTTATAGATAACACAAAGCCTCTTGTTGGCAATCTCCTTGATGTTAAAGTGCAAGCAGACTCCAAAAATCCTAAGTTTAGCCCTAGACTTGGTAGTCGACATGGCATCGATGGCTATTGTGAGCTTGGGAACATTGGCTCCGATCTATGATGTGCCCTATATTTTGCTGTCGGTATTAAAGAACTCCTGGCCATAAGATGGATGAGAGCTATTAGCACTAGAGATTGTTGATTATAAATGATAAAAAGTAGAGATCAGAGTGAGAGAGATTAGGACAACTAACAAGATACTAGAGAGAGATCAATAGAGTTTAGGAGGATTAGAAGGGCTTATAGGAAGATGAAAAAGACATGTAAAAGCTCTTTAGGTTGGAGGGCTTCTAAATGATCAAAATAATTTTAGAAACTGTCCATTTATGGCCATTAAAAAGAATAAATAGATCTTTTTAAGCAATAATAATTTTGGATGTCCATTGTAAAACGTGGTTATAGAGTTTAGTGGAAATAGAAAAATTAGAAGTTATAATTTTGATGCCCATTGGAACCTGAAGGATGCTAAAACGTGATTATAAATTTTAGCAGAGTTAAAAAAATTAGAAATGATAATATTCAATGCCTATTAGAATACTAAAGGATGACAAACCATGGTTATAAATTTTAGCAGAGTTAAAAAATGGAAAAATGAAGCAGAATAGTGACTTGAGGAGGAACAACCATCATAAGCTATGGCACTAACAAGAACGATCGAGAGAAAAAGGATTATGTTTAAGATTTTAAAATTAATTTTGAAAACTAAATAAAATAAATCAGATGTATTTATCTTTTTAAGGGATTTGCTATTAACATCATTCATTATGGTCATTTTTTTTGTCTGGCCTCTATGACCCTGATGGATTGCATCATTTTTTGTCTTTGATTTTCTATTACTCAAACTCATTGTTGTTTGAAGGGAACCCTTTATTATTATTTTTCTAACCTTTCTTGCATCTTGTCCTTCATATCATACTAGTCCTTGAGGCAGATTAGCATTCCCACTGTATTAGGCTTTAATTGGTTCATATTGTTGAGCATTTATCCTTTGCACTAAAAACATATTTTGACTGTGGATATCAGAGGGGTTAGTATATCATGCTTTCTATCAGACTAAAATATCAAATCATCTATTTCTTCCTAAATTAAAATTTATAAAATTATTATTTAAATAAAAAATTAATTCATTTATTTTTTAATAGATTCTAAAATTTACTATCACTACTGGCCCTATTACTACTACCTAGGGCCAATGTGAAGTAGAGGACATTTTACCTTTATTATATTTTGATCATATAATATAAATATTTGATTTATAAATTACAAATTTCATCTTTAAATCCATCTCTATTTATTTCATACATCATATTTTTATAAATTGTTTATAATATTATATAAATAATCAAATTTAATACTAGAATCCATAATTAAAGCTAAATAATGAAAATATAAAATTTCTTTCTAATATTTATTAAATCTTATTTTCATTGATAAAATTATATCTTCAAAATCTTTAATTTTTCTATATTATAAAAAATGGTTGATGATGTTATATATTAGTTGTAAAATCAGATAACATATTAGTAGCTTATAAAAATGTTACAGAAATTATAGGTAATACAAAATTATCCTAGCAAAAATCTAATATAAGTTCATTAGAGAAGTGAATAATCTAAAATATAGTAATAATATCTTTATTCCAAACATGAATGTAACATTAAATATGTAGAATTTCATTTATGTTTTATATCTAATAAAAATTATTTATATTTTAATTCATAAATAATACATAAAGCTTTAAATTCTATTTTTTCCTTTTAGAGGGTATAATTTAATGGCATCTTTAACTATATATATATATATATGATTCAATAATTTTTAAACCATTTGTATAATTAAATTTGTAATATAATATGTACATCTAATGTAAAATAAATTTTTATTTAAGATGAAACATAGATACGACTTGAGTAATTCAACAACAATGTTATTATTAGAAGTATTATTTAAGCTAATTAAAAAAATTATACCAATCAGGTATATGGCACTCATATACTGTTTGCATAATCGAGCATAGATGGTGGTGGCATTGTGTGAATATTCAATCAATTTAAAACTTTTTTTTGTATTATTCAACCATGATCAATAAAATATACTGAAAAACAAATATAAGATAATGCGGCAGTCCTAGTTCAAATATTTGATGTAAGTGCTATTCTAAAATCAAATTTTTTTAAATATAAAATTATATTTTATAATCAAAATTTTGTCTAAAACAATATGATTTAATAGGATTTTGAGAAACCTTTTAAATATAGGATTTAGGATAGTTTTCATATATTTTTTAAGTCATTAATTTTTTAGCAAAAGTAAAAGGAATTTCACTATCTATAATTTTAATAATTCTTTTCTATTTAATTCTTACAAATAAAAAAATTTCTTATCTCACCTATTTGCTCAAGTCTAACTTGAGATTAGTTGGGGCCATAAGCTACACTCTCACGCTTCTTTTAGTGCCCAGTTAAATAACTAATTTTTTCAAAGTGTTGCGGTTGTAGTTCTTATATACTTTACAGATAACACAAGGCCTCTTGATGGCAATCTCCTTAATGTTAAAGTGCCAATAGGCTCCAAAAATCCTAAGTTTAGCCTGGACTTGGTAGTCCACATGGCATCAATGGCTATTGTGAGCTTGGGGACATTGCTCTGGTCCCCATATTCTGCTATGTCGGTGTTAAAGTTGAAGAACTCTTGACCATACGATGGGTGAGAGCTATTAACACTAGACATTGTTGATTATAAATGATAAAAAGTAGAGATTTGAGTGAGAGAGATTAGGACAACTAATAAGAGACTAGAGAGATTTAAAAAGTTTAGAAGGATTAGAAGGGCTTGTAGAAAGATAAAAAGGATTTAGAAGAGCTCTTTAGATTGGAGGGCTTCTAAATGATCAAAATAATTTCAGAAATAGATCATTTATGGCCATTAAAAAGAATAAATAGATCCTTCTGAGCAAAAATAATTTCCGATGCCCAATGAAATACTCTAGATTCATAAAACGCGGTTATAGAGTTTAGTGGAAATAAAAAATTAGAAGTTATAATTTTTGATGCCCATTGGAACCTGAAGGATGCTAAAACATGGTTATAAATTTTAGTGGAGTTAAAAAATCAGAAGTGGTTATAATTTTTTTTTTTTTTTGGCAGTTATTGGACAGTGGATCTTCTTCTAAATTTATTTACCCAAAACATTTCTAATTCCTAGCTTCTGATCGATAAGATAATTGAAAAAAAAATTCATTTTCTTATAAATGGGTGAATTTTTATGTTGGATTCTTTGCTCAGAGAACCTGGTTCTAAAAAGACATTTTCTTCTCTTCAGGTGACAAATTTTTGTCTTCAGTCAATCTCCAGTTTCCTAAAGCTGGAAGATTTGACAATGGTTGGATGCTCTCAGATAAGTGATGAAGGTCTGACATTTCTCAACAATGGAAGCAACTCATTGCAGGTAACTTACAACTTTTAGTGTTTTCTCTTCTCCTCTTGTCAGTCATTCTCTTCTAAATACCAGTAATTATTTATGCGGTGTGATAATCTTAGAAAGGAAAAATTTTCTTGTTGGATTTGCTGATGTTCATTTGATATTTCGTTCACTGTAAATTTTGTATTGAATGATATCAGCTTGTGTCCACAATCTTTGGAGCTATAGGTATTACTAAATCATACAGAATTAGATCTGAAGTTTATATTACCGCACGACACCTCCAGCTTCGCTATGAGTCCTTCGTAGCGGAGCGGAATTTCCTGCTTGAAGTGCTTCGATATGAAGGAATGTCATGAGCATCTTCGGCGACCTTCGAAGATCTTTTCAATCGCTGCAACGAGAAATTCTCCTCCAAGATTAATGTCTGTGGATCAACTCAAGCTCATGGATTTAGGTCATGAAGGAAATCAGGTTTATATTATGGATTATGGCCTTGTAATTTTTTGTTTTTTTTAATGTAGTACCAAAGGGAAGAACAATGTAAGCTTTGCCGCTGATGAAATTAAGTTTGTTATAATATTTATTTTCCACTTAAACTCTGCCTTAACCTTGCAAATTTCATCACTGTTGTTCACATGGATTTCTTGTTCTCTCCACTGTCATCGTCGATGGAGGACGTATGATGGAAAGTGGAGCGTTGATCTGACAAGGTGGATGATATTTTTAAAATAATTTTGAAGAGGTTGGGGTTGCAAATGGATTCGGTCTACCCCTGATCCATTCCGTACGTTAATCAAGCAAGGTCAAGAATTGATTTAATATCTTTTCTCTAGATATAATTTGGATCAAGAAAAATTATAGACAAATTGAAACAAAAATCATATTAGATCTTTCTTCCCTTTGGCATTATGGCATTTGTTACTGTAGAGTAGTTTCTTAAATATTGATAATTAATTAACTGTTGAATTTAGCAAAAACAATCAATAAATGTAAGTTTTAAGAAATTAAAATACTCGATGCTAATTGGAATACTCAATGATGACTGATTGCACAGAAAGTAGAAACTCTCAGATAACAAATTAAATATTAAATATAATATGGGATTAAAAGGTTTGCTCTTGAGAAAGATAAAGTAAATTAAACAACCTTCCACCTTGACTGGGATCTTTCTTCCCACAACTAGAACCACACATAGCTTTATACTGGTTTGATGTATTATTATGAAAAAAAGTGATATTCTAACATTAGAATATAGATTTTGTATTGACAAAAAAATAAATCCCCGCATAATGCTGCTGAGAAGTAATATTGTGATCATCAAATTAAAATAATTAGATGCTTATCACTAATTCAAAGTCTTAGCCGATTTTTGTGTATATGATAAGAATTGCCAAATGGGAATGCTAAAATATCATCATCATCATTAACTGCTATAGTTTCTTAAGCTTCCCATGTGAATTATTTGTTTTGTTAAAGAAACAGAGCAAAATTTGAATACAGGTGCAGTGCATCTGTCTATAAAGGAAAAAAATCTTCAAAAGTCTAACCATAAATGAGGAATCCTGCTATAAAACTTTTTTTTACTATTTATAATCTGACCAACCATCCAATTGCCATATTTTTAAATAGCAGATAAGGATCTGCATTTAAAATTACAACAGATAAGGATGATATCTAACTGTTCATGAGAGGGTTCCTTCATCAACTATGGATATGGAACAGTACTTTATCTCCTAACCAAATCCATGAAGATTATAACTTTGTTTAAAATAATCAACAAATAAATAGGATGTGGGATTATAACTTTTGAGAAAGATAGGACATTAATTATATAATTAAATAGAACATAGGATTAAAACTTTCCAGAAGGATACGTTGCACCGCTTTATTTTTCATAAAAAGCTGGTATTTGAGTTTATCCATGTTCTCTTACCCTTAGGTTGCTTTTGGTGCATTGCCAGCAATCCTGTTAATACGGACTACCTACAAGATAGATTACCACGGGATGATTGCCAGTAATGTTGATTACTGTGTTTGGTATACACAGGTAATGTTATAGTAATATTGATTACTATATTTGGTATGACAAATAGATTACCAGTCATATAACATCAAATTTTAAATACCCTAAATCAAATATACTAAATCAAATCTATTAAAAATTTCTAAAATATCCCTAAATCAAAGTATTTATATATAAGTAGAAGATACTAGATTTAATTTTTTTAAGATTAAAATATATTTTTAATCTTTAAACATTTATTCAATTTTTTTTGATTCTTAAACTTTTAATTATCATAATTTATTATATTTTAAAATAATTTATTTTTAATATTTTTATATAAAATTAATTAAGATTAATAGAATAATTGATATATTATGATAATATGAATGGATCGATTAGTTGATAGCAAAATGTAAGTTATTTTTAAATTTTAAAAGTAATGTAATTAGACGTTGTCAATTTTAAATTACTACATTATCAAGGACGTTGCTAAGAAACTATTTTTTATTTTTGCTTTTGTTTTTGTTTTAAATTTTTTTCTATTCGATAATTTTCTTTTCTATGGATGGATAATATCGTGATTTATTTTTGTTTGGAGATATGAGAAAAGAGATAACGGCGAGACAGGAGAAAAGAGAGAAAAAGAAGGGAATGATATTGTTTGAAGAAAAGATAATTTTATTTTTATAGAAGAGGCAGGGGCAATTTTGTTAAAAGAAAGATTTATTAGATTAATATATCGGTAATGTGGATAACCACCCCTTCCTGAAGGTAAAGTGGTAATCTAGATTACCATTGCAGGATAGATTGGCATTTAAAATTACCAAACATAGCTATCTGGTAGGTCCCATTTAAATTACTGGTAATCTGGATAAATTACTACTACCAACGCCCCCTTACTCTTTCCCAATAGTTTACTTATGTTTGGAAAAGGCACCGAAAGAGGGGAGACTCGAGAAAGGCACTGGCCTATATAAAAGGTCATATAGGATGAAATCGTTTTAGGGATTGATTAGCATGTTCTCTCCTTCTCCTTGCTATCTTCTGTACAATTCTTTTCCGGTCTCCTCCTATGTTTCTTTTTTCCACTCCATAGATGAGAAAACCAAAACCAAAGCTGAAGCTATCATCCATGGTGACCATTGTTTTTTTATATTGTTTCATACCACCCATACCTAAGTACCTTGCGACCGAGGGCTCAATGCAGACCCTTTGTTGCTAGACAGCAGAGGTCACCTTGCTGGAGGAAGGACTTGTCCGTCTTGTTTGGCAACCTCGCAGGTGGCAGTTCTTTCATTTACCACCACCGCATCTCCAGCTTCACTATGAGTTCTTTGGAGCGGAGCCAGAATTTCTCGCCTGAAGTGGTTTGATGCGCCGAAATGTCATGGTTGTCCTTGCAGACCTTGGAAGATCGGTTGCAACCGAAACCCTCATCTAAGATTAATGTCTGCAGATCAATTGAAGCTCATGGATTTAGGTCGTCAAGCAAATTAGGGTTATGTCATTGATTAAAGCCTTGTAAAAGATGTCATGCAGTATGAAAGGGAACTACAATCTAAGCTTTGCCACCGATGAAAGTTTGTTATAATATTTATTTTACATTGATACTTTTCCTTAACCACGTTCTTAAATGGATTGGATCCACCCCTAGCCATTCCGTTCTTAACTCGGTCAGGCCTAACTCGATCATTTAATAGTCTTGAACCCAATTTGAAAAATTAGATCAGGCCTGCATTTTCTAATTTTGAGTTGATCGAACTCAGAGTGGCATTTGGTCTTAGTCACCTTATCAATGATCAAATCACATGCTTATCTCATATCGTTGTGATGATTTCTCTTGTTTATAATTATATGTATAATAATTTTTATGATTTTATGTATAACAATTTTTTAACAACACAAAAACTCATTCACCATGGGCATCTTTCGAATCATCATCACTCTTCATGGTTAAAGTATACGATACATATTTAAAGTTTGACCAGGTTCATCACATGTATAACATTTAGTTGGCACACATCCTCTTCATTGTTTTGTTAAGGTTAATATTATATGACTATTCCCAAATGTTGTAAATGAAGATGGGTTGTTAAGGTCAATATTATATGACTATTCCTGAATGTTGTAGATTTCTCTGAAACTTTGAGATTCAACTTGAATGCTAGCCTAAAAGGGCCAAGCCTTGTATGTTCATTGACCTCTTCTTCCTTTCGATAATATATTCTTAGAACCTTCTTTATTGTCCCCAAAAAATGGCAATCTGTAGACACCCAAATTGGCTTTGAACTTGTAATAGCCAAAAAAAATGAGAGAAGGTATTTAAAAATTTCATGAATTAGAGAAAAAACCTAGAGATCGAAGTTGTTCTATGAAAAATTCTTTGAAGTTTAACCTAGTAAGAGATTTAAAGAAAAGATAACAAAAATAAAAAAAAGCAAAAAAATTATATTTTGTTAAGCATACCTATCACCCGTAACATCTATTTGCATTAAAAGAACTAAGTCTCCTACGATTATAGGATTTAAGAAATCTTAAATAAATTGCTCTAGTTCCGCAAATCTTAAAATTCTTATTTGAGTAGAGTTATGAATAGACAAGAATTATAGCTACTTTTGATTGGAATAGGGATAACCTTTTAAAAGTACACTACAAGAAAATCTTAAAATAGCGATGCAAAATTAGCGACGCATCATTGCATCGCTAAATTGCGACCACATTGTGACGCTGCCGTGACAACAAAAAATTGCGATGCAATTAGCGACGCATTCGCAACTCAATAAACTAGATAATCATAAAAATTAAATTTTTAATTTAGCGACGCAAGTAATGCATCGCAATATTTTTAAATTTAATTTTTATAAAATATAATTATGAAATAAAAATATTGCAACGCAACACAGTGCATCACAAAGTTTTTTTTAAAAATTAATTATGTTAAATAGCGACGCAATAGCAACGCAATAAATCAAAAAATTAAAAAAATAATTTTTAATTTAGCGATGCATGCATTGCATCGTAATTATTATAAATGAAATTAATTTTTATAAAATATAATTATGAAATAAAAATATTGCGATGTAATTCAGTGCGTCGCAATATTTTTTAAAAAACTAATTATATTAAATAGCGACTCAATAGCGATGCAATAAATAGAAATTTCATAAAAATATTTTTTTATTTAGTGACCTAGTATTGCATCGCAATATTTTTTTAAAAAAAAATTTAAAAAATAAAAAATTTATAAAATAAAAATATTGCAACGATTTCGGTGCGTCGTAATATTTTAAAAAAATTAATTATGTTAAATAGCGATACATTAGCGATGTAATAAATCAAAAAATTAAATAAATAAATTGTAACCATCTGATCATCACCGATTGGATCGATCGCAATGGTTCGAGATTGATCCTCGCCGATCGGGATCACGGCTTGGGTCGATCGCAACCGTCGAATCATCGCCTATCGCATGGATCGCAAAGTCCGAGATCGATATGGGCTTGGATCGATCGCAACCATTGGATCACACCGATCAGATCGATAGCAACGGTCCGAGATCGATCATCGCCGATCAAGATCAGGGCTTGGATCGATCGCCCCCCTCGGATCGTCACCGATCGGATCGATCGCAACGGTCCAAGATCGATCCTCGCCGATCGGGATCAGGGCTTGGATCGTTCGCAACAGTCAGATCGTCGTCGATCGGATCGATCGCAATGGTTCGAGATCGATCCTCACCGATCGGGATCACGTCTTGGATCAATCGCAAACATCGGATCATCACTGAATGGATCGATCGCAACGGTCCGAGATCGATTGTCGCCGATCGGGATCAGGGCTTGGATCGATCACAAACCGTCGGATCATCGCTAATCGGATCGATCACAACGGTTCGAGATCAATCCTCGCCGATCAAGATCACGTCTTGGATCGATTGCAACCATTGGATCATCACCGAATGGATCGATCACAACGGTCCGAGATCGATCGTCGCCGATCGGGATCAGGGCTTGGATCGATTGCAACCGTCGGATCGTCACCGATCGGATCGATTGGATGCCGATGGGATGTAAGTATATACTAATTGTAACTATATGTTTATGATTTTAAGTTAATTACTTATTTTAATTAGTTTTTTTAATAGCTTTATTGAGCAGCATACTGTATCGAGCCGGATCATCTCTATATTTTAGAGTCGTGCTGATCCCAGTGGCTACGATTGGCACCGTGTATCTGTGGCCACGAGGGAGTTTTATTTTTTAGAGTTTCAGGTAAACTTTTTAAATACATTTTATAACTGATATAAATTTTTTAATCTTAATATATTCTGAAACTAACTGTTTATTTCAATGCAGAAGAAGTTTACGTGGGACCCTACTATCTATGATGCCATTAGGGCAGCATGGAATGCTCTTGCAGCAGGCCGATACTTTGACATGCTTTATCATTGGAGGAGTTCGGGGGACCATCCAGGGCATGTCTCGAAGGGTATTTGGGCCAGCTGGCAGCTGGCATGGCAGTCTGAGGCATGGATTAGGTGGTCCGCATCAGCCAGCATGAACCGCCGATATAAGAAGGGCAGTCGTAGCACAGGCCTCTCCTGTCATACTACTGGTTCCATTTCTATTCAGGAGCATAGGCATCGTATAGTAAGAAATGATAAACAATTTAAATACTAATTTAGTCATTAACAATACTTGCATTTATAATCTTTCTTCTGCTTTTGTAGTTCGAGCAGGAGGGCAGAGATCCTGGTGAGTTTCGTCTATTCAGGACGACACACACCAGGAAGGATGGTTCCTGGGTGATACACAATCACGGGAGATTGGGGTAAGAAATTAGATTTATATTTTATTTATTTAATTTCTAATATTTTATTCAGCTTTATATATTGATTCATTTGTCATTGATTTTATAACTCAAAGGCACGAGTCAAGGAGCTGCAGTCTCAGGCTTCGCAGGTCGACTCTACTGATGGAGGGCCGCCCGTCGAACTCTCACTAGAAGAGAGTCGACGTGTGTTTTTGGAGGGTGTTGGTGCCCAGCCGCGAGACCGTAGGGTCTATGGTTTGGGCACCAGAGCTTCCAGATATTTTTCCCATCAGGGCTTCAGTTCGCGTGGTTCTAACGATATTCCTCCCGAGCAGATAGACGACATCCGGAGATCTATCAAAGAGGAAGTTCGCGAGGAGGTTCGGGAGGAGCTCTCAGAGATGAGAGAGCAGATGCGTCAGTTGCAGGATTTTGTTGACCCAATTATTAATTTTGATGATTAACAAAAGCCATGAGTATATTCACATTGTTTCTAACAAATTTATGGAGTGTTTCAGGTATTAAGAAAGTTTAACAATTCAAATATCACTCAAAATTGATTTTAAGATGAGTTTCAAATTGTAATTTTCAAAAGTTCAGACCTTGGAGTCGATACCCTATGTTAGGAGTCGACACATGGGCGTATCAAAACAGTTCTCAAAATTCAGTATGGTTGGGAGTCAACACATGGATGTCTGGAGCCGACTCCAACCTGAGAAATAGAAGTGTACTTTTTTGTGTCAGTCTCTTAAGCCGACATATGGAATACGGGAGCTGACACCTGAGATTCAGGAGTCAACACCTAAAATGAGTGGAGCCGACTCTAACCTGAGAACAGAGAGCATATTTTGGGCCATATTTAGAGTCGACACCTTTTGTTTCCAGAGCTGACACATAACTTTCGGGAGCCGACCCCTCAACGAAATCTTTTATTACTATTTTTGGATACACGAAGTGGAGCCGACACATAAAAAGTTGGAGCCAACTCCAACCTGATAGGAATGGATTTTCAAAGTGTCAGAACGGCCTCCAACGGTAACTTTTCTCACCTAATCTCTAACAGCTATTTTTCTTGTGTGTAGGAGCAATCCAAGGATAGATATAACGGCTAGTTTTCTACCTAATTTTGGATTAAAAAAAATCTATAAAAAGGGGAGAACGGACCGTTTAAACAAGAACGAAGAAAAAGAACAAAAAAAAAATGAGAGAAAGATTAAAAAATTGAGATATTCAAGAGAACCATTTCAAAAAAGAAATCCAAGGCATACAAAGTTCAATTTCGAAGATTTTAAAGAAGGAAAAGAAGAAGCCAAAACCTATTTTTTCCATCTTCTCAACAAAAATTTCTGGGTGAAATCTGAGCTGGCGCTTGATTCAACCTTTCAAAGGAGAAGAGGAAAAGAAGAAAAGAAGCCAAGCCTACATTCAAATCGCTTCAAACAGGCTTTTCTATTTCTTGTCTTTTTATTGCATATTCGCTCATTTGAGGAGCTGTTTGTCATTGTAACATTAACTGATTTCATTTGTTTGCTAATTCAATTAGGGGGATTGAATTAGTAGAGGTGGTATACCTCGGGTCAAGCTAGATATAGCTTTAGGTTGGGTTTTGTGCTGGTAAGCCCAGAAATCCGGCTGGGTTCATTGTGATCCCGGATAAAACAACAAGTTTGAGTTGTGAGCTTGTAAAACAACTTGACTGTAATCAAGAGGATTATAGTGTGGACCCAAGTGGAGCTTGGGAGTGGACGTTGGTGTTGGTTACACCAAACCACTATAAAATCTTTGTGTTTGTAGTGTTTGATCTCTCTCTCTCTCTCTTCTTTAATTGCCTGTGCTTAGCTTCGATTAACTCCATTCTCTTGCATACTTTGATATCAATCGATTTAATTTCAAAAAGAGTTAAAATTTTTAGAACCCAATTCACCCCCCCTCTTGGGTTGCCATCTGGGCCAACAATTGGTATCAGAGCTAGTGCTCATTTGAATTTGGTCTAACGATCAAGAGCAAAAGATCCAAATGACAGCTCAAGCTAGTTCATCTTATTTAGAAGGTCAATCCACTAATCGACCTCTTTATTCAATGGAACTAATTATGGTTATTGGAAAGCTAGGATCCAAATCAGCACTTGACTATGACTTATGGGAATCATAGTTAATGGTCCACACACACCACAATTAGAGTAGACAACATGGTGATTCCTAAATCGGAAACGGAATGGGATGAACATGATAAGAAGTTGGCTCAGCTCAATGCTAAAGCCATGAATGTTTTGTATTATTCATTAGATGCAAATGAATTTAATCGAATTTCTACATGTATTTCTGCAAAAGAAATTTGGGATAGATTAGAAGTTACCCATGAGGGTACTAATCAAGTAAAAGAATCAAAAATTAATATTTTGGTGCATAAATATGAACTATTTAGCATGGAACAAACTGAAACAATTACATGCATGTACACAAGATTCACTGATATTGTAAATGGCTTGAAAAGTCTTGGTAAGACTTATACTAATTCTAAACTTGTGCGTAAAATTCTTAGGTCACTTCCAAGATCATGGGAAGCAAAGGTGACTGCAATCCAAGAAGCCAAGGATTTAAATGTTTTACCTTTGAGGAGCTACTTGGATCCTTAATGACCCATGAACTGACTATGAAACAACATCAAGAGGAAGAAGTCAAGAAGAAGAAAACTATTGCTCTTAAGGCTGCAGAAAGTGAGGAAAGCTACAGTGATGATGATGATGAGGAGATTGCACTTCTTGCAAAAAATTCAAAAGATTCATGCAAAGAAGGAGACCCTTCCACAAGAAAAAGTCTGGAACAAAAATGGAAGGAGACAAAGAGAAAGAAAAGACAAAGAAAAAAAAAAGAGCCCTTAATATGTTATGAGTGCAAGAAACCGGGGCATTTCAGATATGACTGTCCTCAATTGAAGAAAGCCTACAAGAAGAAGAAGAAGGCTTATGTTGCAACATGGAGCGATAGCGAAGAATCCTCTTCCGAGGAGGAACAAAAAGAAGTTGCAAACATTTGCTTCATGGAAAACAACGACGATGAAGTAAGTACCGAAACCCTCAATGATGATTTTACATTTGATGAATTATATGAGGCTTTCAATGAATTAGTCAATGATTTTAAAATTTAAAAAGAAAAACAAGTTTTTGAAAAATGAAAACTAAATCTGTGTAAAGAGAAAAATGATTTAACACTTGAAGTTAAGGATTTAAAAGATGAAAAGGAGAGATTTCTAAAAGAAAAAGAATCAATCATGAATGAAAACCTTAACTTAAAGAAAGAAATTGAAAAATACAAGAACATAGTTGATAAATTTACATATAGCTCTAAAAACTGAATTTACTTTTAAGTAATCAACGAGTTTTTGATAGAGCCGGATTAGGATATAGACCAAACATGAAACAAAAATTTGTAAACAATTTCTTTGTTAAGAAAAAATGATGTTATATGTTACAATTGCAACAAGAAAGGCCATAAATCTTATGAATGTAATGCAAGAAAAAGTAACAAGAAATTAAATATTAAAGGAAAGAAAATATGGGTTCCAAAAGGAACAATCTTTTTTGCTACTAACCATGAAGGACCCAAGAAGGCTTGGGTACCTAAATATAAGACTTGATCATTTTGCAGGAGTGTCTTGTGGCCAAAAGATCAAAGCGAAAGTGGTATCTCGATAGTGGCTGCTCAAGACACATGATGGGTGACAAGGATCAATTCATCACCCTTGAAAGCAAAAAAGGAGGAGTTGTTACGTTTGGTGACAATGCAAAGGCCAAATCATGGGGTTTGGTAAATTCAAATAACTCCCTCCACATTTATTGAAAATGTCTTATATGTTAATGGTTTAAAGCATAATCTAATTAGTATTAGCCAATTGTGTGATAAAGGTTTCAAAGTATCATTTGAAGCTTCTATTTGCACTGTTTCTAATCCCATTGATAATAGCATTATATTTATTGGAAACAGAAATGGCAATGTATACTTGATTGATTTAGACAATTTGTCTACTAGTAATCATTGCTTAGTTAATAATGCTAGTATGAATGAGATTGGATGGCTGTGGCATCGTAGATTAGGTCATGCAAGCACACACCTAATTTCAAAATTAATTAGAATGGATTTAGTAAAAGGCCTTCCACAACTAGATTTTGAAAATAACAAAGTTTGTGATGCATGTCAATTTGGAAAACAAACTAGAAACTCTTTCAAAACTAAAAACATTGTTTCCACTTCTAGGCCACTTGAACTACTTCACATGGATCTCTTTGGACCTACTAGAACCACTAGTCTAGGAGGAAAGAAATATGGTCTTGTGATAGTAGATGATTATTCTAGATACACTTGGGTATTATTTTTAGCTCATAAAGATGAGACCTTTCCAATATTTCTGAAATTTTTCAAGAAGGTCACAAATGAGAAAAACAACACCATAGTGTCTCTTAGAAGTGATCATGGCACATTTCAAAAATTATTTATTTGAAAACTTTTGCATTGAAAATGGCATCCATCATAATTTTTCTGCACCTAGGACACCAACAAAATGGAGTTGTAGAAAGAAAGAATAGAACCTTAGAAGACATGGCCCGTACCATGCTATGTGAAAGCCAACTCCCAAAGTACTTCTGGGCGGAAGCTATAAACACAGCATGTTACATTCTTAATAGAGCTTTAATTAGGCCAATCCTTAAGAAAACTCCTTATGAACTATGGAACAATAGAAAACCAAACATTAGTTACTTTCATGCATTTGGTTGTAAATGTTTCATTCATAATAATGGTAAGGATAATCTTAGAAAATTTGATGCAAAATCAGATGAAGGCATATTCTTAGGATATTCAACATCTAGTAAAGCCTATAGAGTGTTTAACAAGAGAAACTTAATTGTAGAAGAATCTATTCATGTAGTTTTTGATGAATCTTTAGCATCGAGTTGAAAAGATTGATGATGAGGAAGATACAAATTTACTTGAAGAGATATTAAAAAATTGAATATAAATGTATCTTCAGATCATGAACAAGAAGCTAAAGATGATGATTCTCCTAGTGTTGATGTTGTTGATGCTAATCATAATGATGTAGATTGGAGATATGCCTATGGTCATCCAAAGGAATTAATTATAGGTGATCCATCTCAAGGAGTAAGAACTAGATCATCAATGAGAAACATCAATAATCATCTTGCATTTGTATCTCAAATTGAACCTAAAACTATTGAAGAAGCTGAAAAAGATAATAATTGGATGTTAGCTATGCAAAGAATTAAATCAATTTACTAGGAATAATGTCTGGACCCTTGTAGATAGACCTAAAGATCATTCAGTTATAGGATCAAAATGGGTATTTAGAAATAAATTAGATGAAAATGGCATAGTAATTAGAAACAAAGCTAGATTAGTCGCAAAAGGATATAATCAAGAAGAAGGAATTGATTTTGATGAAACTTTTGCACCTGTAGCTAGATTAGAAGCAATTAGATTATTACTTGCATTTGCATGTCATATGAATATCAATTTATTTCAAATGGATGTTAAAAGTGCATTTTTAAATGGATTTATAAATGAGAAGTTTTTGTTGAACAACCACCTGGTTTTGAAGATCATAAATTTTCAAATCATGTTTTTAAATTGCACAAAGCACTTTATGGTTTAAAACAAGCACCTAGAGCTTGGTATGATAGATTAAGCAAATTTCTAATCGAAAATGATTTTCTAGAGGAAATGTTGATAAAACACTATTTTGAAAAGAAAAGATAAGGATTTATTAGTAGTACAAATATATGTTGATGATATTGTATTCGGTGCTACTAACAATCTCTTGTGTCAAGATTTGCTAAGTTAATGCAGGGTGAATTCGAGATGAGCATGATGGAGAACTCAATTTCTTCTGGGACTCCAAATTAAACAAGAAGGAGAGGGAATCTTCATCAACCAAACAAAGTACAAAGGAAATCCTCAAAAAGTTTGGGATGGAATCAATTAAACCCCTCGGAACACCAATGAGTCCTTCATGCAAACT
This sequence comes from Calamus simplicifolius, assembly GCA_900491605.1. NCBI lineage: Eukaryota > Viridiplantae > Streptophyta > Magnoliopsida > Arecales > Arecaceae > Calamus > Calamus simplicifolius. The sequence continues at coordinate 77,743 of UESW01003275.1, read as the reverse complement.
AGACAAAGATGAAGACGGTAAGCCAGTTGATCAAAAATATTATAGAGGTATGATCGGATCACTACTTTACTTAACGGTAAGTAGACCTGATATCATGTTTGCTGTTTGCTTATGTGCTAGATATCAATCTGAACCTAAAGAATCACATTTAATTGCTGTAAAAAGAATACTAAGATACTTGAGTGGAACTAAAAATGTAGGTTTATGGTATTCTAGAGACTCAACACTAAATTTGATTGCTTATTCTGATTCTGATTATGCTGGTTGTAAACTAGATAGAAAGAGTACAAGTGGAGCATGTCAATTTTTAGGAAGTAACTTAATCTCTTGGTTTAGCAAAAAGCAAAATTCGGTTGCATTATCAACTGCTGAAGCAGAATATGTTGCAGCTAAAAGTTGCTGTGCTCAAATCCTTTGGATTAAGCGACAACTTGAAGATTATGGCATAACACTTGATAGAACTCCTATTAGATGTGATAATACTAGTGCAATAAACCTAACAAAAAATCCAATTCAACATTCAAGAACTAAGCATATTGAAATTAGATATCACTTCATTAGAGAACATGTAGCTAATAATGACATTAGTCTAGAATATGTTAATACTGAGGAACAATTAGCCGATATATTTACAAAACCCTTGAGTGAAGAGAGATTTTGTTATCTTAGAGGAGAATTAGGGATTTGTGATCCGTTGGAATGACTCGAAACTCTTAAGTTCAATTATCTAGATTTTATTCAACATCTTGAAAATTTCTTCATATTTTTAAGGAAAATTCATCTAGATTGTTGAACCAATTGATTCTCCATATTCCAAGGATTTTTATCATATTTATTGACTTTTATCTTGATGAGTTTTGGATTACTGAAACTCTTATCTATTTTTGAATCTGTCTTGGAGTCGACACCTCAATCTTTGGAGTCGACACCTTATTTCTGTGTCGCTCTCGTCAGGGACCTTGGAGCCGACACCCGCTTTAGCGGAGCCGACTCCAGTTCGGGCGCTAACCATTTTAGCGAGTTGGAGTCGACACCCGACTTTGCGGGAGTCGACACCTAGTGGACCCTTTTCGACTATTTAGGGCCGAGTCGACACCTCTTCGACCTAATCTCACTCAAATCATCTCCAAATCCTCTCTAAACCCTATCAAAACTTGAGATTCCTTCAATTAATCATTCCCTAGGATTCCATGGCACCTAAGAGAAGGGGAACGATCTATGGTGGTCCGGTGGCAACGAGGAAGCGGACGGCGAGATGCCCAATCCATCAACCGTCGCCATCTTCGGATTCTTCATCCTCGTCCTCTACTCCTAGTGCGATTCCAGACCCTTCCTCACCTCCTTCACCGCACATTGACTCTCTAGCCGGTCGGGTGATTACAATGGGAAGAAAGGTCAATTTTGGATTTTTTGAAGATGAGGGATTCGCTATTGGACGACAACTAAAAGAAATTGGTTGGGAAAAGGTGTGTTCTTTAGACATTCCTACATATCCTGCTTTAGTTAAAGAATTTTATCAAGACTTGTCAAGAGGAGATGGTGGCATAGTAAGTACTGTAAGAGGAAAGAGGATACATCTCACTTCCAAATTCTTGGGAACCTTCTTGAGATTCCTACTCTTGGACCTATTGCAAACTCTCACAGTGATAGGTCAGGAGCTTTGTCAAGGATGTTAGGAAGAGATGTTGTTGATTTTGAGGAAATCAGGGCAAATCAGTTGCCTCTTGAGCTAAGATTGTTGCATAATATTTGTAGTCAAATTTATTCCCTAAGACTGGTAGGTTCGAGTATGTCTCGGAGCGAGACATTGTGATCATGGATAGCGTTTTGACTGGATAGCCTATTAATCTTCCTGGCATGATGATTTGGTACATGGCAGAGGCTGGTGGCAAGAAGAGATCTTCCTTACCCTATGGCATGATCCTAACCTTAGCATTCAGAAGTCAGGGTGTAGTCATCTTAGAAAATGAACCTAAAAAGAACCTAAGACACACAGATTACTACAGCATCGCTACTGTTCATCGCATGGGGTTCATTAAGGTCAATGGGAACTGGGAAAGGAAAGGTCATTCAGAGGACAGGGCAGCTGAGATTGGAGCTTCAGCACCATCAGAAGCTGGACCATCCATGAGATATCCTTCACAGAGCCTAGCAGACCAGAGCCTTCACCGACACCTATGCCTGCTTCAATTCGAGTGCTTCTGGTTTTTCTGATTTACAATTAGAGCAATTGAAGACTTTGTTGGCTGAACATGAAGAGAAGATGAATAATAGTTTTGAAAGTAGACTTTTGAGTTTAAAAGAATCTTTCCACTCCTTAGAAGACAAAGTGAACCAAATTGGATCCTCTCTTGGAACTTCTTCTGAAGCCCTAAAATATGATTTAATGAATATTTTTGATAAGATCAAGGACATTGCTGGTGATTCTGACACATATTCTAGAAGCAATGTAGAGCTACAAGAGAATATAAACAATGCAGCTGACTTGGTTCAAAGAAGCTTAAATGATTTTATGAAGATTCAAAAGGAAGGAATGGAAAAGATCTTAGAAGGACTGAAGAAAGCTTCAGTTTTGGAATTTTAAGTTTTAGTTTGCTTTACACTTTGTTGTAATAGAATATTTTGATGTAATGTTTTGATAGAATGTTTTGATGTAATAAACTTATGTAGTGAAATCTTTTGATGCAATGAAATTTCTTTGAATTAATATTGTCTTATTCAATGAGTTAACTTGTGGTTGAATGTTAAGCTAAATTGTATCTTATCTTAACCTTTTTGTTGATAACAAAAAAGGGGGAGAGAAGATATTGTATATGCATTATTGAACACTTAAATAATTTGATTATTGCATGAATTTTTTTTAAGGGAGAGAAATGAAATTAAGGGGGAGAGAAATGAAATTTCAAAATAAGGAGAGAAAATTTCATTTTGAGTTTCATAGGGGGAGCTACCTCATTCAGGGGAGCTTAACTATGATAACTTATTCCTATCGTAAAACTCTTTAATTAATCATGCATATACTCAATGTTTTTTCATCATCAAAAAGGGGGAGATTGTTGACCCAATTATTGATTTTGATGATTAACAAAAGCCATGAGTATATTCACATTGTTTCTGACAAATTTATGGAGTGTTTCAGGTATTAAGAAAGTTTAACAATTCAAATATCACTCAAAATTGATTTTAAGATGAGTTTCAAATTGTAATTTTCAAAAGTTCAGACCTTGGAGTCGACACCTATAAGTCAGGAGTCGACACATGGGCGTATCAGAATAGTTTTCAAAATTTGGCACGGTCGGGAGTCACACATGGATGTCTGGAGCCGACTCCAACCTGAGAAACAAAAGTGTGCTTTTCTGTGTCAGTTTCTGGAGCCGACACATGGAATTCGGAGCGACACCTGAGATTTGAGAGCCGACACCTAGAATGAGTGGAGCCGACTCTAACCTAAGAACAGAGAGCATATTTTAGGCCATATTTAGAGTCGACACCTTTTGTTTCGGGAGCCAACACCTGGATGCGGGGAGCCGACACATAACTTTTCGGGAGCCGACCCCTCAACGAAATCTTTTATTACTTTTTTTTGATACACGAAGTGGAGCCGACACATAAAAAGTTGGAGCCAACTCCAACCTGACAGGAACGGATTTTCAAAGTGTCAGAACGGCCTCCAACGGTAACTTTTTCTCACCTAATCTCTAACGGTTATTTTTCTTGTGTGTAGGAGCAATCCAAGGACAGATATAATGGCTAGTTTTCCACCTAATCTCGGATTAAAAAAAAAGAAAATCTATAAAAAGGGGAGAACACACCGTTTAAACAAGAACAAAGAAAAAGAAAAAAAAAAAATGGAAGAAAGATTAAAAAATTAAGATATTCAAGAGAGCCATTTCAAAAAGAGAAATCTCTGTGAGCTCGCCCATCTTCTAAAGAAAGATTCAAAAGAAATCCAAGGCATATAAAGTTTAATTTCGGAGGATTTCAAAGAAGGAAAAGAAGAAGCCAAAACCTATTTTTTCCATCTTCTCAACAACAAATTTCTGGGTGAAATCTGAGCTGGAGCTTGATTCAACCTTTCAAAGGAGAAGAGGAAAAGAAGAAAAGAAGCCAAGCCTACATTCAAATTGCTTCTAATAGCTTTTCTATTCCTTGTCTATTTTTATTGCATATTTGCTCATTTGAGGAGCTGTTTGTCATTGAAAACATTAATTGATTTCATTTGTTTGCTAATTCAATTAGGAGGATTAAATTAGTTGAGGTGGTATACCTCGGGTCAAGCTAGATTAGCTTTAGGTTGGTTTTATGCTGGTAAGCCCGAAAAACCGGCTGGGTTCGTTGTGATCCCGTAAAACAACAAGTTTGAGTTGTGAGCTTGTAAAATAACTCGACTGTAATCAATAGGATTATAGTGTGGATCTAAGTGGATCTTGGGAGTGGACGTAGGTGTTGGTTACACCAAACCACTATAAAATCTTTGTGTTTTAGTGTTTTGATCTCTCTCTCTCTTCTTTAATTGCCTGTGCTGAGCTTCGATTAACTCCATTCGCTTGCATACTTTGATATCAATCGATTTAATTTTAAAAAGAGTTAAAATTTTTAGAACCCAATTCACCCCCCCTCTTGGGTTGCCATCTAGGCCAACAGATTTAGTTTATCACCTGTCGCAGGGTTCATCCCAGCCTCCGCAGCCTCCACAGCCGCTTGCAGATACATGATGTATTTTTTTTCACTACTTTATGTATTTTTTTTATTTTTCTATTTTATATATGAAAAATTTAAATAATTAATAAAATAAATTTGTATCTATTTTTGAAAATTTTGTAATGGTTATTTTGGTCAATTGTATTAGCAATTACATTGTATTAGCAAGTTTAATAATATTTAATTCTTTTAAATTAATATATTAATTTCCTTTAAAAATTAAAAATTAATTTATTTTGCTTTTTTTAAAAAAAATTAATTAATTAGTGACGCTATTTTTTGTTGCAATTAATTTAAAAAAATTAATAATTATGTTATTTTAATTTTTTTAAAAAAATAAATTAACTAGTTAGCGACGCAATTGTGACAAGATTTTATGTTGCTAATATTTTTAAAAAATTTATTTTTAATATAGCGACGCATTAGTATGCATCGCAATTTTTTTTAAAAAATTAAAATTATTTATTTTTTTTAAAATAAATTAATTAATTAGCGATGCTTTTTCATCGCAATTAATTTTTAAAAAAATAAAAATATATATTTTTTAAATTTTTTAAAAATAATTTATTAATTAGCGACTCAATTGCGATGAGATTGTCCGTTGCAACTATTTAAAATTTTTTTTTTTTCAATTAGCGATGCATTCAGTATGAGTCGCAATATTGCGATGCATTTTGTTGCATCGCAATATATTGCGACGCATTTAGTGCATCGCAGAGAGTCGCTGTTAAGCGATGCAACTACAACAAATTGAGATTGCGTCGATCATTTTAACGACGCCTTAATTGCGTCACAAATGTGTCGCTAAACAAGCTATAGCGACGCATTTGGGTGTTGCTATATTTTTATTTTCTTGTAGTGGTATTATCTTTGTTATGTCTCAATTTATAACAATTAAAAATTCAATAAGGATCATCTGCGATCCCTACCATTTTCCTCGACCAATCCTTAAAACCATTTTTGTTTTATTTCACAATAGAAATGAATGGTTTCTTTATGCTATATTCAAGTTTCTCTCACTTATACCATGGTATGTTACTTGCTAAACTCTATGTAACTAAATCCAAACAAAAATGGTTTCAACATATAAGTATTTCACTTCATTTAAAAGATGGCACAAAAATAGAACACTTGAGAACTATATATTATAGAATTAAATAGGACATAGGCCATACATTTTAAGGTTAAATAAGATCCATAACCAAGAATTTGAGAAATATAGTTAAAACAAAAATGGGGACTACTGATAAAATCTATCAATACCCTTCTTCTAGTTGGTCTTAGGCCCATAGTTGCTATCATATATAAAGGTAACCAACTTAGTCAAGATGAGTTCATCAATGATGATATATCATCTTTGAGAAGAGATCCCTCACTGTTGGCAAAAGTGCCACTTTTTCTTCCTTCTCACTTTTCATCATGAATTATTCTTAAGCTGACCCAATCTACCATATGGGATGTAGACCAATCTAATTAGTAATCACCACATTAGCATTTTGAATTAAAATATTTTATTAAGAGGATGGCTTAGCTCTAATCATGGTTAAAGTAAAAGTAAATTTGCTTGGTGAAAATTTTTAAAATTTGTCAACATAGTTAAGATTCCATGCCTTTCATTTGTCAACTAAGGAGGAACGCTTAGCTCGACCAAACAATGTGCTCCATACTAATAGTTTGACTTCTTGCTCTAAAAAAAGCATTATGGGAGACTTTGAGAAAAATCTTTAATGTTCGTCATGATGCTAGTTTGGCTTTTTATCTCAAAGAAAAGCATTAGCGGAATCTCTTTCAAGTTAACTGATATGAAGGAGAAAAGAGTTCCAAGGCTCCTCAGGCAATGACTTCAAGTTCTAAACCACAGATGCCTTCATAGATCTCGTGAAGGATATAGTCGGCATCTACAGGGCTAACACACTTGAGGAGAGGTTGAGAGAAAGACCTCCGGTATAGCTACCCGTTGAGCACCAGAAACTTAGGAGCTCACCATTTGAGCAGCTTGGCCTTCGTGGGGTCAGTAGGGAGAGTACCGTCGATGAGGTATTGGGTATATGTATCCATCCAGGTGGGCTCTTGGCTGACTGGGAGAATCTCCTCCACCACGTCGATGCTTGGGGCCTCCAAATGCTCCATGTAAGTCCTTCCTAGGGCACCATCGGTCGAAGTGGCCAGTTAGGACAAGGCATCAGCTCTGGCATTCTCTCCTCTAGGAATATAGCTGACACTGAAGTGAGCAAAGAAAGAGGTCTGTGATTGGACCTTATCCAGATAGCAGGACATGATGGGGTGTTGGGCCTCGTACTCTCCAGCAATTTGCCTGGAGACAAGTTGGGAGTCGGTGAAGGCTCTGAGATGCTTTACTCGAGCTTCTTGGTGAGCTTTATTCCTGCCAGCAGAGCTTTGTACTCTGCCTGATTATTGGTGGTAGGAAAGAGGAACCGAAGGGCATACTCCACCATCATTCCTTTTGGACTTGCGAGGATGAGGCTGGCTTTGCTTCCCTAGGAATTTGATGCACTGTCCACGTATAGGATCTAGTCTTCCCTCCCATCCTCAGACATGGTGTCTAAGGGTGCCAAGTAGGGCTCCTCGGTTGCCCTCCAGTCCAAGTGCACTCAACCAGAAGTCCACCAAGACCTAGGACTTCATGGCCGACCTCGATCAGAATGATAGGTTGAACTCCTCCAACTTGATAGCCCACTTTGCCAATCAGCCGGAGGTATCAGGACGGACAGGATCGCCCTGAGTGGTTGGTCCATGAGCACCATGATTAGATAGGCTTGAAAGTATGGCCTAAGACGTTGAGCGAAGATGATCAGTGTGAAAATAATTTTTTTGATTTTGGAATACCTGGTCTCTGCATCATGAAGTACTTTGCTCATGTAGTAAATAGGTCTCTGTTCCGTCGGTGTTGATGCGAATGAGCACGAAACTGACCACCTCGAAGGATGTTGCGAGGTAGAGGAAGAGCTCTCTCCCTCCATCGTCTTGGACAACAATGGTGGAGTTGATAGGAACTCCTTCAATCCTTCGAAGGCTCTCTGGCACTTTTCCCGTCCACTCAAAACCGTTGACCTTGCATAGGGCTCTGAAGAAAGGCATGCATCTTTCCATCGACTTGGACAGGAAATGGTTCAGGGTTACCACTCTCTCGATGAGCCACTGCACCTCCTTCTTGCTGGTTGGCAGCCTCATGTCGATGATGGCACTAATCTTCTCTGGGTTGGCCTTGATCCCCCACTGTGTCACCATAAAGCCCAAAAACTTGCCTGCTGTGACTCCAAAAGCATACTTTCATGGGTTCAGCTTCATCTGATAGTGGCGAAGGTTGCTGAAAGTCTTCGCCAGGTCAGCAATATGGGTGTCAATATGAACACTCTTGGTGAGCATGTCATCCATGTATACCTCCATGTTGCGCCCGATTTGGTCCTCGAAGATTTTGTTCATCAGCCTCTGATATGTGGCTTCTGCATTCTTCAATTCAAAGGATATTACCTTGTAGCAGTAGACCCCCTTCTCGGTTATGAAGGAAGTGACCTCCTCATCCATCGGGTCCATCTTGATCTAGTTGTACCCTGAGAAGGCATCCATGAAGCTAAGCGTCTCATGGCTAGATGTGGCATCCACCAGCTGGTCAATCCTGGGTAGTGAAAAGTTATCCTTGGGGCATGCTTTGTTAAGGTCGATGAAGTCAACACACATCCTTCAGCTCCCATTGGCTTTACGGACCATAACCATGTTGGTCAGCTAGTCAGGGTAATGAGCCTCCCGAATGTGGCCAATAGTCACAGCTTGCATACCTCCTTCATCGATGGCCCTCTACCGCTCAGGGGCGAAGCTTCTTTTCTTTTGCTGGACTGGTCGACACCTTGGGTTGATGTTGAGCCTGTGAGTGATCATCTCTGTCGGTATGCTCGGCATGCCAGATGCTGACCAAGCAAAGACATCCGAGTTGGTACGTAGGAAAGCAAAGAGTAGTCTCACCTCCTCAGGGAGAAGCCCGACTCAGACTGTCCTTGCTGGATCCTTTCCCATTGGAAAGGTCAGCAAGTGCTCGGCTGGCTCTCCTTTCCTCTTTGAGTCTCTGTGATCAAGCAGCTCGAGCACTGATGGAGCTGATGCCTCCTGGGGACTGGGAGCCATGTGATAACAGAGTGGCATCGGGCTCTGTTCCCCATGCATCTCACCGACTCCTCCATTAGTAGAAAACCTTACAAGCAGCCTATTGGTGGAGATGATGCGTCTAAGAGATTCAGGCCGAAACTCCCAAGAATGGCATTGTAGGCCAAGGGGACTTGAACGATCAGGAACTTCATGAAGACCATGCTTTGAAATGGCAACATCCCAGCTATAACCGAGGGGGTGATCTCTCCCTCCACCCTCACAGAGTCTTCGGTGAAGCCCATCAGGGGCGTAGTTACAGGCCAAAGGGAGTCGAAGGACAAGTTCATTTGAACAAAAGCATCATAACTGAGAATATCGACTGAGCTTCCACTGTCAACAAGGATTCTCTTTATAGGGTATTTCATGATCATCATGGACACGATGATGCTATCATCATTAGGATTGTCAACCCTCTCTAAGTCCCCTTTAGAGAAGAGGATTACAATATCTACCCCTTCATCCCCCTGTGGCCTCTTAGAAGTGCCATCTGTCTTCAAAAAATCATGGCCACCATCTTCTCAGTTGGAGCATTGTTGATACTGACCTGGGTAGGCAGAGGTGCCGATGGGCCTGGCGTAGCTAGGTTCCTTCTCTAGACAAATGTTCCTAAGTGGCCCCGCTAGATGAGGTCTTCGATTGCCTTCTTTAGCTAACGGCAGTCCTCCGTGTCATGGCCATGATTTTGATGGAAGCGGCAATAGAGGTTCTTGTTGAGGGAGACTCCTGGCTTCATGGGGACGGGCCGCTTGAGATAGGACTCGCCCTCGATCTTCATTAGGATATGGGATATCGGGGCAAGCAGAGGGGTGAAGTGCTCTCCCCTAAGGATGGGAGCCTAGGGCCGATTGTCCAGCCAGCGAGGAGGCTCAGGCCTCCTGGGTCGAGCCCCACTGGGCTCTGAATGGGCCTGTTTCTTGCTGAGCCCTCCATCAGCCTCCTTCAAGAAGAATCTACGTTAGTGCGGATATACTTTTGTGCATGGCTCAGCAACTCAGCGTAGGAATTGGAAAGCTTTTCTGTTGAGGGAGTAAGCGAAGCGAAAGGGCAGACCCTCGCTTTAAGGCCAGGGTGGCCATAGAGTCATCGAGGTTGTAGACTTCGAGCGCAACTTTCTTGAATCGAGCTACGAAGTCACTTAGTGACTCGCCACTCCTCTGCTGGATGGTGAATAGGCTATCGTTCACTCATGAGATCTTCTGGCATGCATCAAAGTGTGCTAGGAAGGCTCTCTCCAACTGCCAAAAGGAGTTGATGCTACGCGATGGTAAACGGGAGTACTAGGTGCACGCAACCTTTCGAAGGATGGCCAAAAAGGCGATGCAGAGGAGGGAGTCAGTCGCTCCCTGGACCAGCATGAGGACCTTATAACTTTCCAAATGGTCTAGTGGGTCGGTGGTGCCGTCGTAGGGTCCAACTAGGGATGACAAAACCGATTCAAGATCGGCTCCTCCATGACACGATGAGACAGCGGAGGGCGGCTGTCATAGTCCACCTTCGGTTGATTTGTAATTCTATGGCTAAGCTCCTCCAATCGCTGGTTGTACTCATCCAATCATCACTCGGCCCAGCAATCGATCCGATCATCGAAGATCCCTTCCTTGAGGATCCTGAGGATGGGAAGGGGAGGTGCCGATGATGATGTCCTTCGCTCGGTCTCCTTTTCGTGCCATCGCTTAGGGGAATCACTAGCATGATGGGAGGAAGATCGAGGCCTCTTAGAGGTCTCCCGACGATGATGCCTGGGTGAGGCACGACGGCGGCAAGCCTCCCTCTAAGGGGATCTCCTACGAGTTGATTGCTGGCTGGGTTGAGCAACTCCATGTCCGATGAGGATGGCCTTGGGCACTACTGCACAGCCATCGACTGCTATTGTAGCTCTTGAACCACCACCACAAGTGATTGGACTTGCAAAGTGAGGGTGGTGATTCGGTCATCCTGAGGTGATGGCGAAGGCAGAGCGGGGAGGTTGGCCTCCTGCTGCATAGCCTCCTAGCGATGCCCCCTAGCATAGCTGGTGGAAATCTCCTAGGCGCATGTCACCATCATCTTTTTATTTTTAAGGAAGTGAAGGTCTGCAACTGATTGTTGTGGAGCTTTCTATCTCCTCGTCTCTCTCCTTCCTAGCGCACCAATCTATTGCCGCCAAATCATCCCTCTTGAATATCGGGTACGGACGTGGGTTCAAGAGACGACGAAGATGGGTCTGGGAATCTTCAAATGCCTTTCCCTCGAACAGAAATCCTGCAAGAAAGTTCCTGAGAACCGGTTGCTTCGGTAGGGACCCTCCGATGCTCAAGTGAGTTACTTGGGAAACAGTAGTAGAAGTGGACTAAAAGACTTAGCCAAAGAACTTGGAGTTCAGATCCCTTCTCTCGTTATGAGTGAAGGCTTTTATACCTATTCAAAAGTCCCTCTTACCCCTTTTTGGAAGGTTGTTGAATCCGAGACATCATTGTCTGGCAAAGGATAGGTGGCAAGGCTGACAGGATGGGTTGCAACCGCCTCTAAGGTTGTCAGGGTGGCCTGGCCTACCTCACCCCTGTCAGGTGCAGCGCCACAAGTGATAGGTGGGCCTGATCATGTCGGGCGTGCGCCATAACTGGCAGTAGCCATGGGATTGCAGGAGGTTGGTGGGCCACGTGGTGGTTGCAAGTATCGTCGGGCCACGTGGAGACCAAGTGTCGAGGCCGAGGGGACTCGGGATTCCCTCAATGCTAAGGCCGAGGGAGTTGAGGCCGAGGGGACTTGGGAGTCCCTCAGTGCTGAAGCGGAGGAGGGCAGAGGCCAAGGGAGGCCAAGGCCGAGGGGACTCGGAAGTCCCCGGGCACCGACCTGGCCTGTCCGGCCTGGCTCCATCAGTCACTTAGTCGTTAGCCCTAACGTTGTTTGATCAGCCACATCAATATGTATAATAATTTTTATGATTTTATGTATAACAATTTTTTAACAGCATAGAAACTCATTCACCATCTCCATGGGCATCTTTCAAATCATCATCACTCTTCATAAAATTCTTCTTTATGGTTAAAGTATAGGATCATATTTAAAGTATGGCCAGATTCACCACATGTATAACATTTAGTTGGCACACATCCTCTTCATGATGGTTGTTAAGGTTAATATTATATGACTATTCCTGAATGTTGTAAATGAAGATGGGTTGTTAAGGTCAATATTATATAACTATTCTCGAATGTTGTAGATGAAAATGGGTTGTCGGATTTCTCTGGAAACTTTGAGATTCAACTTGAATGCTAGCCTAAAAGGGCCAAGCCCTCTATGTTTGTTGACCCCTTCTTCCTTTCGATAAATATTCTTAGAACCTTCTTTATTGTCCCCAAAAAATGGCAATATGTAGACACTCAAATTAACTTTAAACTTCTAATAGCCAAAAAAAAAAAGAGAGAAGATGTTTAAAAATTTTATGAATTAGAGAAAAAAACCTAGAGATCAAAGTTGTTCTACGAAGGATCCTTTGAAGTTTAACCTAGTAAGAGATTTAAAGAAAAGATAACAAAAATAAAAAAAAGCAAAAAAATTATATTTTGTCCAGCAAACCTATCATCCATAACATCTATTTACATTAAAAGAGCCAAGTTTTCTAGGATTATAGGATTTAAGAAATCTTAAATAAATTTCTCTAGGTTTTAAAATCTTAAAATTCTTATTTGAGTAGAGTTATGAATAGACAAGAATTATAGCTACTTTTGATTGGAATAGAGATAATCTTTTAAAAATATTATCTTTGTTATGTGTCAGTTAATGATTGAATACCTATTTTATGCTAGATAGAACCAAAGGTATGCCAAATGAGAGGTTAAACCATGCTCCAAGTTTATAACAACTAAAAAATCATAAGGACCATCTGCGATCCTTACCATTTTCCTCGACCAATCCTTAAAACCATTTTTATTTTATTTCACAATAGAAATGAACGGTTTCTTTATGCTATATTCAAGTTTCTCTCACCATATACTATGGTATGTTGCTTGCTAAACTCCATATAACTAAATCCAAACAAAAATGGTTCCAACATAAGTATTTCACTTCATTTAAAAGACAACATGGAATTAGAACACTTGAGAACTATATATTATAGAATTAAATAGGACATAGGCCATGCATTTTAAAGTTAAATAAGTTCCATAACCAAGAATTTAAGAAATATAGTTAAAACAAAAATGGAGACTACCAAAAAATCTATCAATACCCTTCTTCTAGTTGGTTTGAGGCCCATAGCTGCTATCATAAAGGTAACAGATTTAGTCAAGGTGAGTTCATCAACGATGATATATCATCTTTGAGAAGAGGACCCTCACAAACAGCTAACAAAAGTGCCACTTTTCCTTCCTTCTCACTCTCCATCATGAATTATTCTTAAGCAGGCCCAATTGACCATATGGGATGTAGACCAAGCTAATTAGTAATCACCACATTAGAATTTGAATTTAAATATTTTATCAAGAGGATGGCTTAGCTCTAATCATGGTTAAAGTAAAAGTAAATTTTCTTGGTGAAAAATTTTAAATTTGTCAACATAGTTAAGCACTTTTGTTCAGTGTTTCTATAGATTTTTCCTACTTATTGATGTTAAAATCCAACCTTTCATTTATCAACTGAGAAGGAATGCTTAGCTCGACCAAACAATGTGCTCCATACTAATAGTTTGACTTCTTGCTCTTTAAAAAAAAGCATTATGGGAGACTTTGAGAAAAACCTTTAATATTCTTCATGATGCTAGTTTGGCTTTTTATCTTAAAGAAAAGCATTAGCAGAATCTCTTTCAAGTCAACTGATATGAATGGAAAAAAGAGTTCCTCATGCGACGACTTCAAGTTCTAAAGCCTTCAATTCATTGAAGATTAGATTTAAGTACTTTTTTAGAAAATTATTAGGTTTAAATATTTTTAATTTATTAATAAATAGATTAAATTTGAGTTGATAGATTTTTTTTGATGTTACCTCTGCAACTTGTATTTAATCTCACCTAATTTAATTGATAATATAATAATAATAATAATAATAATAATAATAATAATAATGATGATGATGATAAATCAATTTGGAGCCTGATTCCATCAATATGCCCAGTTGCTCCTGCAAGAGTCTTAAAAAGGCCTCCGCATGAAGAACGTGGCCATCATGATTGCCATAGACTAAACATACGCAAGTTAAGAATTTGCTATTAAAATTATTTATTTATTTATTTTGATGATTGCTATTGAAATTATTTGAAAGAATTAAAATACATCATGAGAAACGTTGTTATATTTTAACTGAATTAGAAAAATTAGAAGTGATAATCATCGATGCCCATCGGAATGCTCAAAAACGACTAGTTGAAGCGGAACTGAAAACTTAATAAGCAATTAACCTTCATAAATTTCGACACCCATAAGAACCGCAGAGAAAGATGTGTTTTAAATTTGCTGTCGAAATTTATTTTTTACTGGAATTAAAAAACTAAAGGCAAGGTGCCCATTGGGGTACTTAAGGATGATAAATTGGAGCGGGAATTTGAATCTCAAGAAACAATCATCATAAATTTCGACGTGGACGAGAAGAGTTGTGAAGAAATGTGTTATAAATTTGCAGCTAGGGGACTAGAACATTCCAGACTGTTGGGATTGTTTCCAACTCATATTATTTTGGGAAGAGAAATCAAGGAAGAAGAAGGGTTTTCCCTCAAGAATAAAATTTATCTCTTACGTTTCATTAAGCACATCACCATATAAATATTGTTTCTTGTTTTCTACGGATAAGCATAATCCTCTTATGATATTATCCATCTAAGGCTATCCTATCAAATCATAAAAAGATAGGCTCATTATTTAAAAAACTAACTCAGACTAAATAAAATAAAATAAATACTAACTAACTAACAACCATTATCTTTTAACACTCCCCTTTAATGGTTGTTCTTGGATACCCATGAGATCTCTAAAGTGAATGAATTTCTTCTTGGGTAGTGCTTGGTGAAGATGTCTGTAATTTGGTCTTCAGTCTTCACATACTTGACTTCAATTTCTATTTCTTCTACCACATCTCTAATGAAATGGTACTTGATTTTGATATGCTTGGTGCGGCTGTGATATATAGGATTCGTTGTCATAGAAATAGTAGATTTGTTGTCACATAGCAGAGTAGTAGCTTCTTCTTGCTTTTCACCTATATCTTCAAGTATTCTTCTCAACCAAATTATTTGTTGTGCTGCCAAAGTAGTTGAAACATATTCTGCTTCAGAAGAAGATAATGCCACTATATCTTGCTTCTTAGATGTCCAAGATATGATACCTGATCCATAAAAGAATGTATATCCTGATGTACTTTTCATGTCATCAATACTTCCAGCCCAATCACTATCACAAAACCCAACTAATTTCATTATATCATTCTTGTTTCTTTCATATATGATCCCATAATCTTTAGTACCTTTGATGTATCTCAAGACTCTTTTTGCTTGTCCAAAGTGAATATTACTTGGATTTTGCATAAATCTGGAAAGTAAACTTGATGCAAACATTATGTCTGGCCTTGTAATTGTTAGATATAATAAGCTTCCAATAATGCTTCTGTATAATTGTGCATTGGCTTCTTCACTTTCATCTTCTTTCATCAACTTATCATTTACCACAAAAGGTGTTTCCACACTATTCCAATTTTCCATGTTGAATTTTTTGAGAATGCCTTCTACATACTTTTTTTGACTGATAAATATACCATCTTTTTTTTGACTTATTTCAATTTCCAAAAAATAATGAAGCAAACCCATATCATTCATTTCATATCTTCTCATCATTTCACTTTTGAAAGTCAAGATCATGTTCTCATTATTACCAGTAATAATTAAATCATCAACATAAAGAGAGACAATGAGAATATCATTACCTTGCTTCTTCACATAAAGTGTTAGTTCACTTGGACTTTTTAGAAAATCTTTTTCATTGAAGTAGGTGTCAATTTGAGAGTACTAAGCTCTGGGTGCTTGCTTCAGCCCATATAATGCTTTCTTTAACTTGTATACCTTGTTTTCTTGACCTTTGATGATGAAGCCTTGAGGTTGTTCAACATAAATTTCTTCTTCTAATACTCCATTCAAGAATGCAGACTTTATATCTAGTTGATGTAGTTTCCAACTTTTATTAGCTGCTATAGAAATAAGAGTTCTAATTGTATCATGTCTAGCAATAGGTGCAAAAGTTTCTTGATAATCAATACCAGGTAATTGAGAGTATCCCTTTGCTACTAATCTTGCTTTGTATTTTTGAATGGTGCCATCTAAATTGTGTTTTGTTTTGTAGATCTACTTCAAGCCAATGACTTCCTTATCACTTGGTTTCTTCACTAATTCCCAAGTTTTGTTCTTCTCAATCATATTGATTTCTTCTTGCATTGCCTTGTTCCACACTTCTTCATGCATAGCATTTTCATAAGTTTCAGGCTCAATCATGCAGAAATTACAAGAAGCATAAATGTCACTTAACCTTCTCATTTTTATAGGAGTAGAACTTGAAGATGGACTTGAACTTGGAGAAGTTTGTGGTAAACCTTCAACCTCATTTTCTTCATTTTGAGCATCATAGATTTCTTCATCAAGAGGAATAATATTTTCTTCAACTTTCTTTTGCTTCAATCCCAAGCAACTT
This sequence comes from Calamus simplicifolius, assembly GCA_900491605.1. Taxonomy (NCBI): domain Eukaryota; kingdom Viridiplantae; phylum Streptophyta; class Magnoliopsida; order Arecales; family Arecaceae; genus Calamus; species Calamus simplicifolius. The sequence continues at coordinate 61,235 of UESW01003275.1, read as the reverse complement.
TCTCATTGAAAATAACTTCTCTTCTTATGATCACTTGATTTTGCTTCAAGCTGAAAAGCCTGTAACCTTTTGATTTAGAACTGTATCCAACAAAGAAACATTTTTTACTAACTTCATCAAGTTTATGCCTCCTTTCCTTTGGAATATGTGCATAGCACACACATCCAAAGATTTTGAAATGCTTCACTGAAGACTTTCTACCATGCCAGGCTTCAAATGGTGTAATATTTTGAAGAAGTTTTGTTGGACATCTATTCATCAGATAAACTACTGTATTCACTACTTCTACCCAATAAGAATTTGGAAGGCCTTTGTCTTTGAGCATAGATCTAGACATCTCAACAATAGTATGATTCTTTCTTTCTGCAACACCATTTTGCTCTGGTGTATAGCTAACAGTCAATTGTCTTTGTATACCATCATCTTTACAAAATTTTAAAATTCATTTGAATTGTATTCACCACCTCTATCACTTCTCAGCACCTTGATATAATGCCCACTTTGTCTTTCCACATAATTTTTAAACTTCTTAAAGATAAGAAATGCCTATGATTTATGTCTCATAAAATATACCCATATCATCCTTGAATATTCATCAATAAAAATAATGAAGTAGATGTTACCTGCATGAGAAGGAGTTTTCATAGGCCCACATATGTCAGTATGAATAAGCTCCAATGGTGCTTTGGCTCTCCATACATGCTCTTATGGAAATGCCTCTCTATGTTGTTTTTCAAGTGCACATCCTTCACAAGGTTCTTCCTTGTCATGTATTGCTGGTAGACCATACACCATATTCTTTTGATGTAAACTTCTCAAACTTTGAAAATTCAAGTGCCCAAACCTTTTGTGCCATAACCATGACTCATCATTTACCTCCATCTTCCATGCAGCATCCTTTGCATGTGCAAAATAAGAGGAAAACTTCTATTTTTCATCATCTTGATATTTGCCATAAGTTGCTTTTTCATCCCTCTATCATATAACTTGCAAATATTATTCTCAAAGTGTACCATATGCCCATGCTCAATCAGCTGTCCAACACTCAAAAGATTTTGCTTCAAATCTGGAACAAGTAAAACATCATGAATGAATTTTCTTCCTTTCTTGGTATTGATTTCAATTGTGCCTTTGCCTCTTGCTTGGACTAATGCACCATTGCCCATCTTCACTTGTGAAATTGAAGAACTATCAATATCGACAAAAATAGACTTGTCACCAGTCATATGATTGCTACAACCACTGTCAAGATACCACATATTATTACTTTGCTCTTCTGCAGTTTGACATGCATATAGTGTGCTTTGCTGACCTTTATTTTCTTTTGAGAAGTGTGCTTGTTCATTTGCTTTGTATCTGCAATCTTTTTGAACATGTCCAAACTTTTTACAATTATAACATTGGGGTTTTACCCTAAACTAGCAATGTATTTCAGCATGAGAAGAACTTTTACATATATTGCACCTTTGTTGAATGCTCTCATCATATTGCCTTTTTAAAAAATTATTTCTTTTCATTTCTCTACCTCTTCCTTTCATATTTCTTCCTCTTCCTCTACTCTGGTTTTCACCTCTGAATGACTCTCTTTTGACTGGAGCATGACTAGGTGATTCTTTTTGAGAATTTTTATCAACTACTTTGAGTTTAGATTGAAAGGCACTTTTAATTGATGATTCTTTATGCCTAAACAATCTTTGCTCATGAGCTTCAAGAGATCTCATTAATTCATGAACACTTAATTCAGAAAGATCTTTAGATTCTTCAATAATTGCAACTATTGTATCAAATTTTGGAGATAAACTAGCCAAGATTTTCTCACATATTCTTCACTCGGTGATGGTTTCACCATAGCTCTTCATTTGATTAATAATCTCCGTAATTTTGGAGAAGTAATCCTTCAATTTTTTATTTTCTTGCATTCTTAAATTATCTAATTCTCTTCTTAGAGTTTGAAGTTTGATAGCTCTTACCTTTATGTTGCCTTGAAATTCCTCCTGCAAGATATCCCATGCCTCCTTTGATTTGGTGGCTCTAATAATTATGGAAAAAATTTTCTTAGATGCAACTTATTGGATAAAGAATAGGGCTTTGGCATCCTTCTTTTTGTAGTCCTTCAGTTGTTCCTTCAGATTATTTGTTGGATTAACTAAGTTTTCATACCCGTTCTCAACTAGATCCCATACTTCTTGTGAAATAAAAAGGGTTTCATCTTGATGCTCCAATAATCATAATTTTCTCCATAAAAAATAGGAATAAAAGGTTGGTGGATATTCATACCAATATTGCTTGGGGTTGCCATGATTTTTTGTAGCAATTTTTTCTTCACTATTTCTTTATTGATCACCTCGTGTGATAGGCAACGGATCGTCTCCGTTTCCCTTCCTGTTCCCTAACGCCTTCTTTGGAAGCCTGACACAAGAATTGTTGATGGGAATTCAAAAGGGCAATCAAACCTTATTGTTGCTTTGGAGATTGCTTTCACGTTCACGTCCACATCCACTGTAGCAACACACGATCCATAGACGTCTTGCTTCTTCCTTTTTTTTAAATTAATTTGGGAGGAATCTGTTGCCTTGCTGGCTTGGGGAGTTCCGTCATAGATGAAGCGGTTGTTGACTCTTCAAACTCCACAACCAAGGTGGAGAGAGAGATGGCTATCAAATCTCCTGGCGTCTTCAAGCACAACATCACGAAATTTTTTTTTTTTGCTTTGAAAAAAGAGGATTCTCTTGCATGCAATGAAGTTAAACGGGCAGCTTGGGAAGGAACACGTCACCTACCACAGCAATTTCATGTTCAAGGCCCGAACGGAAGAAAAAACGAGGCGGCTACGCGTGGAAGGGAAGGACCGCTGGCGTTGGTCTTCTCGTCCTCCTCGTCGTCACCAAACTTTCTTCTCACGGCCGATCGTCCCTCTTGAACTTTGAACTAGGCTCTGATACCAATTTTTGTTGGAATTGTTTTCAACTCAAATTATTTTGGGAAGAGAAATCAATGAAGAAGAAGGGTTTTCCCTTAAGAATAAAATTGATCTCCACATCACTATATAAATATTGTTTCTTATTTTCTATGGATAAGCATAATCCTCTTATGATCTTATCCATCTAAGGCTATCCTATCAAATCATAAAAAGATAGGCTCATTATTTAAAAAACTAACTCAGACTAAATAAAATAAAATAAAATACTAACTAACTAACAACCATTATCTTTTAACACAGACAACCGTTACCAAATTAAATGCGACCGGGGATTAAAACGTTTGGGAGGGAGAAAATGAATGGGACGCGGGATGAGAAGATTCAAGAGAAACATAATTAAATAGGTTGGACCGAAGGTTCCAGAAAGGCACCGCCGCCTCCATAAAAGGTCATACAGTCCATCTTCTCTCCTCCTCCTCATCCTCATATCTTCTGTACCATTTGCCCCCCTCCGATCCTCTTGTGCTTGTTTCTGCCACTCTTAGCCGATGAGAAAACGAAAATGAAAACCAAAACGAAAGCTATCATCCACGGTGACTACTGTTTTTTATATTGTTCCATACCACCCATACCTAAATACCTTGCGACCGAGGGATCAACGCAGCCTCTTTGTCTTTAGGCGCAGAGGTCACCTTGCTGGAGCCCTGCATTGGAGGGAAGAACTGATCACGCTACCCTCTAACTTCATGTTATAGTGAAAGTCGGTGCACCTTATGGCTTTGGAAGCTTCAGATTACAGGTGGCGATTAAAGGTACTGGAGGACAAGTCTTAAGAAACTTTTACTTCATCAACAGCAGCTAACCTCTTCTTCAACTTGCTTGCCGTCTCCATAGGTGGCACATCTTTTTAACCACCACCTAAACCACATGGCACCTCCAGTTTCGCTATGAGTTCTTTCTAGCGGAGCCGAAATTCCCTTCTTGGAGTAGTTTGATATGGAGGAATATTGTCATGAATGTCTTCGGCGACCTTGGAAGATCTGGTCAATTACCGCAACCGGAACTCTCGTCAAACGTTAACGTCTGTGGATCAACTCAAGCTCATGTATTTAGGTCATGAAGGAAGTTAGGTTTATATTATGGATTATGGCCTTGTAAAATTTCGTTTATGAAGTACGAAAGGGTATTACAATGTAAGCTTTACCACCAATGAAAGTTTGATATAATATTTATTTTCCACTTATATTCTGCCTTAACCGTGTAAAAATTAATCGCTGCTGTCCATTTGTATTTCTTGCTCCCTCCACTGTCGGAGGATGTATGATGGAAAGTGGAGCGTTGATCTGATGAGTGCATATTTTTAAAATAATTTTGAAGAGCATCGGTTTGCAAATGGATTTAGTCGACCCCTGATCCATTCCGTTCTTTACTCGGTCGCTCAGGCCAAACTCGAATTGTTTAATCAAGCAAGGTCAAAAATTGAACCCAATTTGAAAAGCAGATCAGGCCGGGATTTTCTAATTTAATATTATCATTTTTTCTAGATATAATTTGAATCAAGAAAAAATATAGCCAAATTGAAAACCAAAATCATAAAATAGCTTCTTCCTTCTCGCATTATGACATTTGTTACGCTATATTTTTTTTTCTTTGACATAAATGTTATTAAAAGAAAAGGCTACAATTTGTTACAATTAATGATATTAAAAAAAGTCAAGACATAATGTTTGCTTGTATTCATGATAAATTATTAAAAATTATAAACCACAACATTAATTAGTGATATTTTTATAAATATTAAAAAAATAATGTTTTACCTTACATTTATAATAAATTATTTGTAACTCATCATATATTTTTTTATCTATTTATCTAAGTTTCTCAAATCCAATTAAAAGGAGTTTGCTTTGAAATATATAAAAATTACAAATTATTTAAAATTTTATGTTAAATAGTACTTTTACTTTTTAATTGCAAAATAAAAAATTATCTTTTTAAATAACTTGTAGGAAAAAAATTATATATGAATAGAGGAAAACATTAAAATTATTTATATTTGAAATATTTTAAATAAAATGGTTTCATAAATACCATGAAGAATAAAATAAATTTATTTATTTATTATATTTATATTTATGAAAAATAATTATTAAAAAATAAAATATTGCAATAATAATATATTTTGTAGAATGAATAAGAATAGATATAATAATTTTTATTTTATAAAGTTAGATGGTACTAATAGAGTGGTTGGAAATAGAAATATAAAAATTTGACTTTTGAGTGTAGAGTAGTTTCTTAAATATTGATATTTTACTATTGAATTTAGCAAATACAATTACTAAACGTAAGTTTGAAGAAATTAAAATTCTTGAAAAATATGATTATAACCTTTAGCAGAACCAAAAACCTACATAAATCTAAGTCATAAATTTCGATGCTAATTGAAATACTCAATGACAACTAATTAAAGAAGAATTAGAACTTGAGGCCACATAATGGAGACAAGCGTCACCAAATTAAATCTGGCTGCAGAATAGAATTCATGCTTGGAATACTCAACAACAAATTGAAGCGATGATGAGAACGGTCAAAGAAACCATGACCAAGCATCACCAAATACGATGTGCGATTAAGAGGTTTACTTTGGGAAAGATAACATATATTAAATATTTCTTTGCCATTATTGATATCTTTTTTTCCCACCACGGGAATCACATAGCTCCTCTAGCTTATAGTGGTTTGATGCATAGTTATTAGAACTAGATCGAACAGGCCAGTTCGATCGGTTGAAGCAGGACTCCAAGGCCAAGCCGGTCCAATTCTAACATAAAATCGGATATGTAAGACATCTAAAATAATCCGGTCAATCCATCCAGTTCACCTATGAACCGATTAGCCTAGCCGATTGGGGCTACGAGTTTTATTATCATGATAACCTTAATATTTTATTAAAAATTAATTTTATTAATATTATATTAAAATAATTTATCAATGGTTCAATCGGTGACCCAATGGTTGAACCAGTGATTCGATGACTTGAGCCCTTGGCTTGGTCAATGTTCGAGCTGGGGCTGACAACTATGGTTTGATGCGTGTGTGTGTGTGTGTGTATATATATATATATATATATATATATATATATATATATATATATATATATAAACCTCGATATTCTAACCAAAGAATAATGAGTAACAATGGCGGCAAGCTTAATATAGGTTTTGTGATCTTCAAATTAAAATAATCAGATGTTTATAACTAATTCAAAGTTTTAACCAATTTTGTATATGATAACAATTGCCATATGAGAATTGCTAAAATATCATCATCAACTGCTATGTAGTCTCTTAAGCATCCGTGTGAATTATTTGTTTTGTTTTGTTAAGGAAAATGAGCAAAATTTGAATGCAAATTAATGCAGTGCATCTGCCTATAAAGGAAACAAAATCTTCAAAAGTCTGACCATAAATAAGGAATCCTGTTGTAAAACATTTTTTCCTATTTATAATCTGACCAAATATCAAAGTGCCATATTTTTAAATAGCAGATAAGGATCTGCATTTAAAATTAAAATAGATAAGTATAATATCTAACTGATTATGAGAGGTGATGATGTCGTGACCAAATCCAAAAAGATTATAACTTCGTTTAAAATATGCAATAAATAAATAGGATGTGTAATTATAACTTTTAAGAAGATAGAACATTAATTATATAATTAAATAAAACACAGGATTAAAACATTCCAGAAAAATACGTTGCATACAATCCCTCCCCCGGTTTCCTCTTATATTTCTTTTTGCCACTCTTCTTATATTTAAAAGAGGAATTAAATTAGTTCACTAAGAATAAGGTATGGACCCTAGTTATTTGTAGTTGTAGCTTGTTTAATTTTTAGATTTTTTTGAGCTTCTATCCTATTGCTTAGTCACCCTAGGATATTTTGATCATCTTCCTTAAGAAAAAGCTCGTTCATATGGCACTTCTCACTCTTCCACTAAACTTTTAGTCTATAATAGAAAAACATCTTTCAAGCAATTTTTTTCTTTTGGAAACATGGTTAGCTTGGACATTCATATCCCAAATGAACCATTATTATCAATCAAGTAAAGTCCTTGAGTAGTTACACCAATGACCGGGGATAGAACCCTATTGTGCCGCTCATTACCTATGAGCCATACTATCAAGAAAACTCGAACCATGGTTGGTGTGGAGTAATCATGAGGTGCTAGGTGCACTCATTGGGAATCACCCCCGTAAGCATATAACTCAACGTTGCTTGCCAAACCAATAAATCCCTAGAATTCTTGTTAGAATTCCTACAGCAAACTTCCTAAACTAGAAGCCTTCCTTTATAGCATGAAAAATGGCCAGATTAGATCTTCAAATATTTTATGATCCAAAGCTCTCACCCAATTTTTGGACATTGTTTAAACATTATTTTAAGAAAATTGTTTATTGGTGAACAATAGAGTGTTTTTTTATTGTTATCTATTTTATTTAAAGATTGCTGTAGGACTATTAGAGGGCCAATTCTAAAGGCAAATAACCAAGAAAGAAATAGTTTTAAAAAATAAAGAATTTGTCACAAAGTGTGTGTGGTGCGGCATGTGTGTGTGTGTGTGGATACACTAATTATAAATCAATAGTTAATTATTGATTTAGAGCATTAAATCATTAGAAAAAGCTAAAATGGATAGAAATATTTATTTTCTAATTTAATCATATTTTTACTTTTGAATAAGCTTCCTTCCAATATATTTTTCTTTTACGCATCATTTCTCATCCATAATGGATGAACTTCAAAAGAGTAAAGCCATTCTAGCTTAGAACCTCAACATTTAACCTTACCCCCTTAATGGGCTAGCAAGCCATCTCCCTCTCTATCGGGGTAAATCTATCAAATTATAATAGTTGACCATTCAAAAATTTAGTAGTAATGCTTGAATTATTTAGCCACTTTAATTTGAGTCGGTGCCATCTGATTTGGCATTAAATCTGAATTAAAATTAAATTTCATTAGAATTAAAATCAAAATCCTTCTCTTGATTTGCACATGAATCAAAAGTGAAGATAAAGTTTGGGTAGGTCAAATTTCAAATATAAGATAAAAATGTATTAAAAATTATAAGGGATATTTGTACAATCAAAGTAATCATAAAAATAAATTTATTGAAAGTACTAATAGTTTTGTCCATAACTTACTAAAATTGGACGAGAAATGATCATAAATACAATACAAAGACTAGCTCACTATGCTAGCATTGAAACTAATGATTTTGGAGAGGATGCCAAGTGAGAAGGGGGAAAGGGAGAGCATCAAGTGAGACGAGGGATAGATTTTGGGGAGGGGTGGGGGGGTGGTTGGTGGATGGGTGCATTGGAGGATTGGTAGACCTGTTTTGATAATCAAAAAAATGGTTCGAATGAATTTGTAATATTAAGAAAGTAGTTGAAATTTTAAATCCTCTAATACATAAATTTAGTTATGGATAAAATCAAAATCGAATTCTAATTTTATTCAAATAAAAGGTCATTTTCTCTAACCAAATAACCTTTGATTTATTAAAGATCGGATTAGATTACTTATTGAATAAAATGAGTAGGCTTGGATTTAAATTTTTGACCTATTTAATAAATAAATTAAAGTCAAATTGATAGATTTTTGACCACATTTAAATCCAATTGGACTTGCATATGATCTCACCTATACTAATTGCCATCTTTAAGAGAAAAAAATTACTTAGAGGTGTCAAATGGGTTGGATTGGATCATATTGGACCAGTCCGCTCTTGGGAGCGATAATCGACAGGAATGGCCTAAGGGGGTCATGCCTGCGCATAAGATTGGCCCAAATAATCGATCCATCTAATTTCTTAATATTATTTAAATAAAATAAATTATATACATACTTTTATTTGTGAGTGACTAAGTGTTTTGTCATTATGGTTCTACTATCTTATTATTGTCTTGCTCGGTCCTTTTCTTTATCTTCTAGCCATTTAAAGAAAATTTTAACCTTTATCGTCATCTTTTGTTTAACGTGGTCTGAATTTTGGGTTGTCAGGCGCTTGATGGACTGACTTGTCATGCAAATTTTATTTATTATTATGTTTAATATTTTAAAACTAATTTTAATAAATAAATAAAATAAATCAGATATACTTATCTTTTTGAGGGATTTGCTATTAGTGTAATTCATCATGGTCATTCTTTTCGTCTGGCCTCCATGATCCCTGATGGATTGCATCATTTTTTTCTTTGGTTTTTTGTTACTCAACTCATTGTTATTTGAAGGGAATCCTTTATCATTATTTTTCTAACCTTGTATCTTGTACTTCGTGTCATACTAGTCCTTGACGTAGATTAGCATTCCTACTGCATTGGGCTTCAATTGGCTTATATTGTTGAGCATTTATCCTTCTACACAAAATCATATTCCGATGCTATATATTGTGTGTCATGCCCCGAATTCACTATCTAATTCGGCCACATGACACGGCCGCATGAACCCTATGGCAAGCCGTAGAGACCTTGCAAGGCCTGATATAAATAATATACTACATTCTACAAAAGCTTTATCATTAAGAGAAAACAACAATTATCATAATTAAAAAAACTTAGGTAAACATCCACTAATACCATAAATATAAGTTCATTGTTTTATATACAATCTTTAAAAAAATTATTAAAATAAAATTTATATCTACCTAACTAATTGCAATAGCTGTAACGTCGCTCCGTTCCATTCCATCAAACTAATCAGCTTAACCTGTAACAAAATTTGATGGATATAATGAGCTCAACAGCTCCATATGAATTCTTTACATAAATTTTACCTTCTTACATAGCAAGTTAATATATAATCTTTATGGTATAAATACATAATTATGTGAAACCAACTTACCAAACCAATAAATGTAGATATCATTATGCAATCATGTAACACACATTCATTACTTCACAGATATACATTGGATCTAATTCTACATGATTTTCAGCTCTAGACTACCATAATTACGTTCTAGCCCATGTCAGGGCATCCATAATGTCATAGTCCAGTCTATGACGGGCAACACTACCACAACCTTGATAGGAGAAACCTTCAAGAACATATGATCACCGACCTGAAATTTTCTTCTTCTGTTGTCAGCATAATTCTTTTATCTACTCTGAGCTATGTGAAGACATTCTCAAATTACTTGTGTTTTCTCAAAATTTGTTGCACTAACTTTGGTCCCAAAAAATTTTGCTCACCAACATCATCCCAACAAATTGGAGACCAAAATTTTCTTCCATACAGTGCTTCATAAGGAGCCATTTGGATACTTGCTTGATAACTATTATTATAAGTAAACTCAATTGAGGCCAAATGACTATCCCATGCACCACCCAAATCTATAACACAGGTTCTCAGTATATCCTCCAAGATCTGTATGGTTTGTTCTAATTGTCCATCCGTTTGTGGGTGAAAGCAGTATTAAAGTTTAACTTGGTGCTAAGTGCTTTATGAAGACTTTTCCAAAACTGGAATATAAACCTACTATCCTGATCAATACAATAGTCACTAGAACCCCATGCAGCCTCACAATTTGTTCTATGTACATGCCTACCAACCTCTCCAAAGAGAATCCAACCATAAATGGTAAGAAATGGGCTGATTTGGTCAACCAATCCACAATCACCCATACAACATCACTACCCCGAGGGATTCTCGGCAAGTCAGTCACAAAGTCCATAGTGATATCCCATTTCCACTGAGGAATATGAAGAGACTGCAATGGTCCATCGGGTATTTGATGTTCAGCTTTCACCTGCTGATATACTAAGCACTGAGCAACATGAAGGGCTATCTGCTAACATATATACTATGCACTGAGCAACATAAAGAGCTATGTCCCATTTCATACCAGTCCACTAAAAGTTTTTCTTCAGGTCATGGTACATATTGGTACCTTCAAGATGGATAGTATAGGCCAAACCATATGCTTTACTCAAAATCTCTTTTTTTAGTTCTTTATCATTTGGTACACAAAGTCTATCCGTGAATCTCAGTGAACCATCATCATGAATTTGAAACTCTATTTGAGCACCGATCTTCACCATTTTTATAATCTTTTGCAACTCTGGGTCCTCCTTCTAAGACATCTTAATTCTCTCTATTAGGACAGGCTGTACTGAAGTGCAGCAAGTTGAACCTTGGGGTCATGTAGGCTCCCAATACCAACTCTATCCAAATCCAATAAAATATGTCTTTGATTAGTTATCAGAGTTGCCAATTCACCTGAAGATTTTTTGTTTAAAGCATTAGCCATCATATTAGCCTTTCCTAAATGATAGCTAATGGTCAAATCATAATCCTTTAGCAATTCTAATCATCTTCTCTGCCTCAAATTCAATTCTTTCCAAGTAAAGTTGTACTTTAAGCTTTTGTGATCAGTGAAAACCTCTTCTTCAACTTGCTCCCCGTCTCCATAGGTGGCACATCTTTTTTAACCACCACCTAAACCACAAGCGTTACCAAATTAAATGTGACCGCGTATAAAACGAAAGATAGAATAAATGGGACGCAGGATGAGAAGAATCAAGAGAGACGTAATGAAACAGCACTCTTCGGAAAAAGACATCGAAGGCAGAAGGCTCCAGAGAGGCACCGGCCTTTATAAAAGGCCATGCAGAGATGAGATGAAATTGCCATAATTAATTAATTATTAACCTGTTACCTCTTCGTTCTCCTCGCCGACTACCTTGGTGGTGTCCTGCATTGGAGGAACGACTAGACATGCTGCTCTCTACCTTCAGCATGGGAACGAGCATTCCTTCCCTGGTCTCCTCTTGTGGCACCTCCAGCTTCGCTATTTTTAGCCATTTCCTGCTTGAAGTGGCTCGATATGAAGGGATGTCATGAGCGTCTTCGGCGACCTTCGAAGATCTTTTCAATCACTGCAACGGGAAATTCTCCTCAAAGATTAATGTCTGTGGATCAACTCAAGCTCATGGATTTAGGTCGTGAAGGCAATCAGGTTTATATTATGGATTATGGCCTTGTATTATTATTATTATTATTATTATTATTATGTAGTATGAAAGGGAAGAACAATGTAAGCTTTGCCGCTGATGAAAGTTTGTTATAATATTTATTTTCCACTTAAACAACCGTTACCAAATTAAATGGGACCGGGGATTAAAACGTTTGGGAAGGAGAAAATGAATGGGACGCGGGATGAGAATATTCGAGAGAAACATAATTAAATAGTTGAGGTTGGCATTCATCTTCTCTCCTCCTCCTCATTCTCATATCTTCTGTACCATTGACCCCTCTCCTCCTATTGTGTTTGTTTCTGCCACTCTTTCCGATGAGAAAACGAAAACGAAAACCATCATCCATGGTGACTACTGTTTTTTTATATTGTTCCATACCATCCATACCTAAATACTTTGCGACCGAGGGATCAACGCAGCCTCTTTGTCGCAAGGCAGCAGAGGTCACCTTGCTGGAGCCCTGCATTGGAGGGAAGAACTGATCACGCTACCCTCTAACTTCATGTTATAGTGAAAGTCGGTGCACCTTATGGCTTTGGAAGCTTCAGATTACAGGTGGCGATTAAAGGTACTGGAGGACAAGTCTTAAGAAACTTTTACTTCATCAACAGCAGCTAACCTCTTATTCAACTTGCTCGCCATCTCCATAGGTGGCACATCTTTTTTAACCACCACCTAAACCACACGGCACCACCTAAACCCTTCTTGGAGTGGTTTGATATATGGAGGGATGTCATGAATGTCTTCGGCGACCTTGGAAGATCTGGTCAAAAATTAATGTCTGTGGATCAACTTAAGCTCATCATGGATTTAGGTCATGAAGGAAATTATATAGGTTTATATTATGGATTATGGCCTTTAAAATATCTTTTATGTAGTATGAAAGGGTTGTACTTGCACAATATAAGCTTTACCACTGATGTGGCTAATCACACAGTCAGGCGGCACGATAACAACCCGCACGATTTTTTGAATGTAAGTAGCTTCGATCGGCTTGGCCACGGCTTCAGCCTCGGATTCGGCTTGGCCACGGCTTCATCCTAGGCTTTGGCTTTGGCTCTGGCCTTGGATTCGGCTCGGACTTCGGCGGATTCGGCTTGACCTCGGCGTTTCGGCCTCGGCTTCGGCCTCGGATTCGGCTCGGTCTCGGCTTCGGCCTCGGCCTCGGATTTGGCTCGGCCTCGGCCTCGGATTCAGCCTTGGATTCGGCCCGGCCTCGGCTTCGGGTCCTGCCTCGGCCTCAAGTCTCGCCTCGGCCTCGGTCTTGGCCCTAACATCAGTTCATACCACGCACACTCTACCCTTTGAAACCAACTCCGAATATCGAGCTTGGTGATCTAAAACACCAGCTGCAACACGGTTGGCCCGCCTATCATTGCCAAAATCAAGGGTAGTTGCCAGCTCACCCAACAATTGCGGTATTTTCGGTGCCCACTCGGCAATGACGTACCTACCCGCCATTCACAGAGCTGATCCTGAGGGATTCGACGATTCTAACGAGGAAAAAAGGGACCCCCGGACAGGTATAAAAAGAGGAACCGAACTCGCAAGAGAAGGTAAGCAAAAAACTCTCATCTAAATTCATGTTTTCCTCAAGTCACTAACTTGAGCGTTGGAGGGTCCCCCGAAACCACCGGCCTAGGACTTCTTTTGCAGGTTCCTAGCCAAAAAGGAGGCAGCCCTACCACATTCCTAAAAACACGCAAAAGTCTCCTCTCGCCCGGTGCTCTTCGAAAGTGATTTGGCGGCAACAGATTGGCACGCCAGGTAGGGGGCACACGGCAGACAACATTTACCCCCACGCATCTGCGACCCCATGACATTGGCAAGGAAAACGATGGTGATGATGCGAGCTCAGGAATCTTCCACCAGCCAGGCCGCGGGACGCCTCCCGCAGGCTGAGCAATTGAAGGCCAACCTCCCTACTCCGCCTCTCGTGCAACCACAGGCTAGCCAGGCTGATCGGCTTGATGCCCTGACCCAACAGGTGCAAGATTTGATAGTGGTGGTGCAAGGACTGCAGGAGCAGGGCTCCGCTGCCATGCATGTGCCACCTCAACCCCCATCACATATGGAGGGCCATGTAGCCAGCCAACTTCATCAGGGCAGGACCCCTCCTGAGGCCTCCCATCACTCGCCCCAAGGCCTCAGCATTGAGAAACCTCCAAACGACGACGGTCTCTTTCTCGCCATTCTGACCGCTCTCACAGGCGGTGTGGTGAGAAAGAACCAAGGCATGTGCACTCCTTGCACCGGCAGCCTTTTCCATCTTCATCCTCCGACTCCTCAAAAGAAGACACCAATAGGAAGATCGTTCGTCGGGCCGAGCAGTGCTGGATGAGTATCATCATCGATTGGAGGAACTTGGCCGCCAGATTGCCAACCCACATAAAACGGACTACGACCATCGCCCTTCACTCTCTCGCACATTATGGAGGAGCCGGTCCCACCTCAATTCTGTCTTCCCAGCTGGATCCCTATGATGGCACTACGGACCCTCTGGACCACCTAGAAAGCTACAAGGTCGTCATGCAAGTCTAGGGGGCGATGTACTCTCTTCTCTGGGTAGCCTTCCCAGCTACTCTTCGGAAGGCAGTGCGTGCATGGTATTCCCATTTATCACCATGTAGTATCAACTCTTTTAAGCAGCTTGAGCGATCTTTTTTGGCTTATTTTGATGCATGCCGAAAGATCTCCTGAGTGGCTGATAGCTTGTTCGTCATCCAGCAGAGGAGCGATGAATCCCTTAAAGATTTTGTGGCTCAATTCAAGGAAGTTGCACTGGAGGTATATAACCTTGAGGCTCTGTGGCTACATTGGCTTGGAAGAGAGGACTCGTCCATCCAGGTTTGCCTATTCCTTGATAAAAAAGCCTCCTCACTCCTATGCTAAACTGTTGAGCCAGGCATAGAAGTACATCCGTGCAGACGAGGCAGATTCTTCTAGGAGGAAGGTTGATAAAGGGTCTAGTAAGAAGCCGGCACCCTCGGAACCAGCTGGGACATGGTCCAGAAAGCCGAAGCCACCCTGTCGGTCAGACAAACTGGCCTCAGATGCTGGTCCCCAAGAAGCATTTTACTCTGCTGCTTGCCCCTATATTCCACATCATGTTAGAGATCAAGGAGGAGCCCTACTTTCGATATCTACCTCCCATGAGGCCTGGGATCCCCTGTAGCAAGGAACTCTACTACCGATATCATAGAGGCTATGGCCACGATACTAAAGATTGTCGCATACTGAAGAAAGCTATCGAGGAACTTGTTCAGCAAGGTCATCTAGGCAAGTTCGTTCAGAGGGGGAACCCTGCTGCCACGGGTCCGTCGGCACCTCCCGCACCACAGATTGGCGTAGACAATGCCCCAACGGAGAAGATGGTGGCCATGATCTCCTGGGGGCAGGAAGCAGTTATAAAAGATAGCGAGAGGAGGAAGAAGGCTCTGTAATCCCCTTCTCCAAAAGGGATCTATAAGGGGTAGTGAATAAGAATGATGATAGCATCATCGTCTCTATGACGATCGCTAAACATCCTGTAAAGTGGATTCTGGTTGATAAAGGAAGCTCAGTAAATGTTTTGAGTTATGATGCTTTTGTTAGAATGAATTTGCCTACAAGTTCTCTTCTACCTGTCACCACTCCCTTGATGGGTTTCACTGGAGACTCCGTCAGGGTTGAGGGGGAAGTCACCTTCCCCATTACCGCTGGAACTCTCCTGCGTCAGAGCTCAGTTCTCATGAACTTTCTGGTGGTTTGGGTCCCACTGGCTTACAATGCTATTTTGGGGAGACCTGGTTTGAACCTGCTAGATGCTGTTATCTTCACCAAAAGGTTACTTGTAAAGTTTCTACTAGTGAAGGAGTTGGAGAGATGAGAGGAGAACAGAACCCGTTACCGCTCTGCTACCACTTAGCCCCCAGTCCACAGGAGACAATGTCGGCAACAACGTCTGAACCACTCGACCCCCGAGACTTGGAGAGGAGAGGGGAGCCAACCGAGCACCTTCTAACCTTTCCCTTGGGGGAGGACCCGACAAGAACCATCCAGGTCGGGGCACTACTCTCGAAAGGGGCACGCAATCAGCTCCTTGCTTTCCAACGTGCCAACTCCAACATCTTCGCATGGTCATCGTCTGATATGCCAGGCATCCCTAAGGAGATAATCACTCACCAACTCAACCTCAAGCTAGACTGCCGGCCTGTTCGACAAAAGAAGAGAAGCTTTGCTCCATATAGGCAGAAAGCCATTGACAAGGAAATCTGCAAGCTGAAAGTTGCAGGCCACATTCAGAAAGTTCACTACCCCGACTGGTTGGCTAACATCATGATGGGACTCCGCAAGGCCAACGGGAGCTGAAGGATGTGTGTAGACTTCACTGACCTCAACAAAACATACCCCAAGGACAACTTCCCTTTTCCCCGCATCGACCAACTGGTGGATGCCACGTCTGGTCATAAGATCCTTAGTTTTATGGATGCCTTCTCTGGGTACAACCAAATCAGGATGAAACCGACAGACGAGGAAGCTACCTCTTTTATAACCGAGACAGGCGAGATGATGGCGCTGCAGCGTCCGATGCATCCTTAAAGGAAGGACAGCCCTCGACGCATGGTGCATGGAGATTAGCCACCAAGTGATAAAACACCCCCTTTCAATGGTAGGAGCATGCTTACCCATCTTGAAGGTGGGGGCATCTGATGTGGCTAATCACACAGTCATGTGGCACGATAACAACTCGCACGATTTTTTGAACATACGGAGAAGAGCCACATTAATGCTACAAAGAAGAGCTAGATCATTTAATGCCATAGTAATCTTGAAGCCATGAAAAGAAAGAGATTTCACTACCCAGGCGCTAGATCTCGAGTTGGTGTCAGATTAAAAAAAAAAAGTGTTATCTCCAGTAACTTCTTGATCTCACACAGGGCCGGGATTCCGCATTACTTTTGGCGAGAGAACATGGAGCAAAAACAGTGACACTGCATCCGTTGGATGTTTTCCTCTTTTGATGGTGAAGAAAAGGAAAGCCTTTGGTAGGTGGATGTGAGGGCCAAAGATCCGTTGCCTATCCCTTGAGGTGGTCAACAAAGAAACAGTGAAGAAAAATTGCTACAAAAAAAAATTCATGGCAACCTCAAACAATATTAGTATAAATATCTATCAACCTTCTATCCCTATCTTTGATGGATAAAATTATGATTATTGGAGCATCAAAATGAAGACTGAAGATAAAATTGCAGACATCTTCACCAAGGCATTATTCAAGGAGAAATTCATTCACTTTAGAGATCTCATGGGTATCCAAGAACAACCATTAAAAGGGAGTGTTAAAATATAATGGTTGTTAGTTTTTAGTATTTTATTTTATTTTATTTAGACTGAGTTGGGTTTTTAAATAATGAGCCTATCTTTTTTATGCTTTGGGGGTAGCCTCAGATGGATAAGATCATAAAAGGCATTATGTTTATCCGTAGAAATAAGAAACAATATTATATGGTGATGTGCTTAATGAAATGATAATAGATCTATTTTTTCTTCTCGGCCTCGGCTGCTTTCTTCTTGGCCTCAGCGGCCTTGTTCTTGGCCTCGGCTGCTTTCTTCTCAGCCTTAGCGGCCTTGTTCTCGGCCTTGGTAATCGCCGCCTTCAGGTTGGCTATTTCAGCATCGGCTCGGCGAGCGATTTCTTCGACATTTTCGGCCCGTTCTTCGGCCACTCTTATTTCTATACTAGCAGAGTGTAGTCGATGCTTCAGTAGGTATGCTTCCGACCCTATAGTTTTCTGCCGCTCTTCGGCCACCTTCTGCTTCTCCTCGGCCACTTGAGCGTTGTCGAGTTCATTGGCCGCCTGGCGCTGAGCTACCTCCAGTGCATCCTCAGCCTTTTCTGCCCGGGCCAGATTCTCAAGTCGGGCAGCTTCGGCCTCGGCTTCTGCCCTTTGCACCTAGGCCACTTCCACTTGGGCAGCTGCAGAGCGGTCTCAGCCTCTTCTGCCCTGGCTTGGGCTTGGCTAGTATCTTCCTACAACCGGCCAATAGTGGCCTCGGCCTGAGACAAAAGGCCCCTAACAGTAGTCAACAAGTTTAGCGCCTATTCAAAATTACCAATGTTAGGTGAAGAAACCACAATTACCAAGGTTTAGCAGTAGAAGTACTTACCCAAAGGTGCGCTATAGATGCCTCATGGAAGAATGTCGAGGTCCCTTGATTCTGAAGAAACCTCTTGAGCTTGGGTACAGAGGCCTAGGCCATTGTCCTCTCGGCCCAGTGGCTATGGTGCAGCAAAATTGACTGAAAGGAAGGCGCCTCAGCCTCCTCTTCCGCAGCCTCGGCAGCTACTGGTGTTGGGTCAGACGCCAGTGGAGCTTCCTCCGGCACTTCCTCTCACAAAGGCTCAGCCTCGGCCTCTTCGGAAGGGATGGCCTCCAGAGTCGGCCTTGCGGCTGAGGTGGTTGGCTCTGCCTCAGTTACGGCGGGCGGAGGTGGTGGTACTCCAGTTTCTCGGCTCAGAGGAGTCTCGGTCAAATCAATAGAGATGGGAGTAGTGCCAGTGGACGCGAGCGAGGCCGTTCTCTCTCGACCTCATCTCTCCTGGAGGCCTCTCCGCCCTTGGTTCTCCTGACGACTTTGACGGTGACTCTCTTCTCGGTAGCGTCCCCATCCGCTCTGGCTTCTTTCCTTTTCCTTATGACGGCTTGCCTTATCGCATGAAGCAACGGTGCCATGCCTACAAACCAAAACATAAAGGAATAATCAAGTTGAGAAGAGAAGAACCAAGTTAAAAAAAAAAACAAAAACTGCTCACCATTGCCAGGAACAAGGCCCAGCCTTAAAATAATACTCATAAAGGGCGACCCTACTGGGATAAGAGGAGGTTACCCTATCATTGGCAAGAGGCCGGTATAGGCGAAGGTTGGTGGGAATCTGGTAACAAGCCCTAAGGTTGATAATCTCCTAAGCAGTCATGACAGAGGCAGTCTCCTTGGGAGACTACCCTACACGAGAGGAGGGGCCGGCAACAGCGGGACAGCACCGGACGAAGGCCCATCCAGCGGCCAAGCAATTCCCAGCGGGAAATTGCTCGACCACTCGCTGCTGCTCCGCTGGGACATCCTCCGCAGAGGAGGACCAGCTGGGCGCAGGAGAGGAGGAGGGCTGTCGAGGAAGATCGGGGGAATAACCCCCGGAATCGGAGATTGAGCATGAAAGGGACGAAGAAGCCATGAAGGCAAAACTGACCTTAAAGGTTCGAAGACAGAATCGGGGATGAAGAACTCAGGAAGAGGAAGATGAACAGGTTCGGATAGGTCCGAAACGGGGAAGAAGGTTTAGGCAACGGAGGCGGCTCCGGTCCAGGACGATCCCCTTTTTATATCCCCATCTTTTCAAAATCATCTCGCCTAACTCACTTCAGACACATGTCTGCTTGCTATTGGGGATGGCTATGGCAACCGCCCAGGGCGGGATGCATGAAGGTCACTGCCAATGAAGGGACGTCGGTGACCTCACCGTAATGATGCGCCTACCCAGCACTTGAAAAATCCTCCTCGATCCCAACAACCGAGACAGGCGAGATGATGGCGTTGCAGCGTCGATGCATCATTAAAGGAAGGAAGGCCCTCGATGCGTGGCGCATGGAAATTAGCCACCAAGTGATAAAACGCCCCCTTTCGATGGTAGGAGCACACTCACCCATCTCGGAGGTGGGGGGACATCTGATGTGGCTAATCACAAGTCAGGTGGCACAATAACAACCCGCATAATTTTTTGAACGTAAGTAGCTTCAGTCGGCTTGGCCATGGCTTCAGCATCGGCTTCGGCCTCGGATTCTGCTTGGCCTCGGATTCGGCTCGGCCTTGGCTTCCGCCACGGATTCGGCTTGGCCTCGGCTTCAGCCTTGGATTCGGCTTGGCCTCGGCCTCGGCTTTGGGTCTTGCCTCAGCCTCAAGTCTTGCCTCGGCCTCGGCCTTGGCCCTAACATCAGTTTATACCACGCGCACTCTACCCTCATGAAACAAACTCTGAATCTCGAGCTCGGTGATCTAAAACTCCAGCTGCAACATGGCTGGCCCGCCTATCATTGCCAAAATCATGGGTAGTAGCTAGCGCACCCAACAGTCGCCGGTATTTACAGCGCCCACTCGGCAACGACGTACCTACCCACCATTTACAGAGCTGATCCTGAGGGATTCGACGGTTCTAATGAGGGGAAAAAGGGACCCTCGGATAGGTATAAAAAGAGGACCCGAACTCGCAAGAGAAGATAAGCAAAAAACTCTCATCTAAATTCATGTCTTCCTCAAGTCGCTAACTTGAGCATCGGAGGGTCCTTGCCGGAACCACCGGCCCGGGACTTCTTTTGCAGGTTCCTAGCCAAAAAGTAGGCAGCCCTGCCACATTCCTGAAAACATGCAAAGGTCTCCTCTTGCCCGGCGCTCTTCGAAAGTGATTTGGCGGCAACAACCACCGATGAAAGTTTGCTATAATATTTATTTTCCACTTATATTCTTCCTTAACCTTGTAAAATTTAATCACTGTTGTCCATATGGATTTCTTGTTCCCCCCACCATTTGAGGACGTATGATGGAAAGTGGAGCGTTTATCTGATGAGTGGATATTTTTAAAATAATTTTGAAGAGCTTCCGGTGGCAAATGGATTCGGTCTACCCCTGATACATTCTATTCTTGCACTCGATCGGTTAGGCCAAACTCGAATCGTTTGATCGAGCAAGGTCAAAAATTGAACCCAATTGGAAAAGCGGATCAGGGCCGAATTTTCTAATTTAATATTTTCATTTTTTTTAGATATCATTTGAATCAAGAAAAATTATAGCCCAATTGAAAACCAAAATTAACCATATAATAGCTTTCTTCCTTCTCGCATTATGACATTTGTTATGCTACTATATTTTTTCCTTTGACATAAATGGTATTAAAAGAAAAGGCTACATTTGTTATAAATGTTACTACTATTTCCATATTTCACAGCTTTCTTTTAGTAATATTTAAAGAACAAAAAATAATGTTTTGCTTGAGTTTATGTTAAATTCTAAAAATTATAAACCACAACATTAATTTAGTGATATTTTATTAATATTAAAAAAAATATTTTACCTTACATTTATAATAAATTATTGGTAACTCATCATAAGTTTTTATCTATTTAGTTAAGTTTCTCAATTATTGATCCAATTAAAAGGAATTTATTTATAAATATATAAAAATTATAAATTATTTAAGATATTATTAAATAGTACTTTTACTTTTTAATTGAAAAATAAAAATTATCTTTTTAAATAACTTGTAAGAAAAAATTATATATGAATATAGGAAAATGTTAAAATCATATATATTTTGAAATATTTTAAATAAAATGGTTTCTTAAATACCATGAAGAATAAAATAAATTTATTTATTCTTTAATTTAATTGAAGGAAATTGATTATATATTATGAAAAATAATTATTAAAATATAAATATTGCAATAACATATATTTTGTAGAATGAATAAGAATAGATATAATACTTTTTTATTTTTATAAGTTTGATGGTACTAATAGAGTGGTTTTTTTGGAGTTAGAAAATATAAATTAGACTTTTGAGTGTAGAGTAGTTTCTTAAAAATTGATATTTTACTATTGAATTTAGCAAAAACAATTACTAAACGTAAGTTTGAAGAAATTAAAATACTTTAGCGGAACCAAAGATCTACATAAATCTAAGTCATAAATTTCGATGCTAATTGAAATACTCAATGACAACTAATTAGAGAAGAATTAGAAACTTGAGGCCACATAGTGGAGACAAGCGTCACCAAATTAATACAGCTGTGGATTAGAATGCTTCGAATACTCAACAACAAATTGAAGTGATGATGAGAAACAGTTAGGAAACCATGAGCAAAGCAAGCATCACCAAATTAAATACGACTTGTGATTAGGAGGTTTGCTTTGGGAAAGATAAAATATATTAAATATTTCTTCGCCATTATTGAGATCTTTCTTTCCCACCACTGGAATCACACAGCTCCTGTAACCAAAGAATAATGAGTATCAATGACATACGGCAGGCTTAATTAATACAGGTTTTGTGATCATCAAATTAAAATAATCAGATGTACTTATCACTAATTCAAAGTCTTAACCGATTTTGTATATGATAACAATTGCCGTATGAGAATTGCTAAAATATCATCATCAACTGCTATGTAGTTTCTTAAGCATCTTATATGAATTATTTGTTTTGTTTTGTTAAGGAAACAGAGCAAAATTTGAATGCAAGTGCTGTGCATCTATCTATAAAGGAAACAAAATCTTCAACAGTCTGACCATAAATGAGGAATCATGTTGTAAAGCTTTTTTTTCCTATTTATAATCTGACCAAATATCAAAGTGCCATATTTTTAAATAGCAGATAAGGATCTGCATTTAAAATTAAAACAAATAAGAACAATATCTAACTGATTGTGAGAGGGTGATGATGTCCATGGCCTCTCCCTAGATTATCAGTATTTGCTATAGATATGGAACATTTATAGATATGGAACATTTATCTCCTGACCAAATGCAAGAAGATTATAACTTCGTTTAAAATATGCAATAAATAAATAGGACGTGGGATTATAACTTTTGAGAAAGATAGGACATTAATTATATAATTAAATAGAACACATGATTATAACTTTCCAAAAGGATATGTTGCATACAATCCTTCCCCGGTCTCCTTTTATATTTCTTTTTGCCACTCCATCCGAGGAGAAAACCAAAACCAAAGCTAAAACTATCATCCATGGTGACCATTATTTTTTATATTGTAAGGAGAAAACCAAAACCAAAACCAAAACTATCATCAATGGTGACCACTGTTTTTTTATATTGTATGGCATACATGGTGACCATTGTTTTTTTATATTGTAAGGAGAAAACCAAAACCAAAGCCAAAACTATCATCCATGGTGACCACTTTTTTTATATTGTTCCATACCACCCAAACCTAAGTTCCTTGTGGCCAAGGGCTCAACATAGCCTCTTTGTCACCGGATGATGGAGGTCAACATGCTGGAAGAACGGCTTCTCCGTCGTGCTCGGCAACTTCATAGGTGGCAATTTTTTCGTTTACTACCACAGCGACCACACGGCACCTCCAGCTTTGCTATGAGTTCTTTGGAGCGGAGCCAGAATTCCTGGCTTGAAGTGGTTAATTTGATTTGGAGAGGAATGTCATGACTGTCTTCGCTGACTTTGAAAGATCAATTGCAACTAGAAACTCTCATCTAAGATTAATGTCTACAGATCAATTGAACCTCATGGATTTAGGTCATCAAGAAAATCAGTGTTATGTCATGGATTATAGCCTTGTAAAAGATGTCATACAGTATTAAAGGGAACTACAATCTAAGCTTTGCCACTGATGAAAGGTTGTTATAATATTTATTTTCTATCGATACTTTGCCTTAACCTTGTTCTCTCCACCGTCATCGTCCATGGAGGACGTAAGATCTTTGCTTGTTTAGCCTTTTGTAATAGACTTCACATACGAGATTCTAGCCAAGAAAGGATGAACACTTAATTTAAGTTTTTGTTCTGCAACAATCCCATTGAGGCAGTGTCCCAGTTATATAAGCGCTTTCATATCACTTCAAAACTTAGGAATCTCCAAGATTTATATAGTGTCTAAAAGAAAAATCATATTCCTCAATTTGAAAACTGGCTTGGGATCAGTCAATCCTTTCTACCTGGTGGCACAGTTAGAAAGAAAAAATATTAAAGTATTTACTTCCATAGTGGGCCCCATATATATCTATCATTATTCATAAGAACTTATTTTCTTTTTGTTGCCCAGATGTAGCAACCCAAGAGGGGGGTGAATTGGGTTATTAAAAAAATTGATTACTATGCAAGTATGTGCTTAAACCCTAATTTTGATTTGCAGCGGTGTAGTGGAGTGCACAAAAAGATAACAGTAGAGAATCAAACAACCACAAACACACAAAAGTTTATAGTGGTTCGGTGCCAAACTCAGCACCTACATCCACTCCCCAAAACCTTTGGAAATTTCACTAATCGTATCACAACGATTACAACCTCTAGCCAAACCAGGCTAGCCCTCTTGTTTATACGGCACAAGGTAGCCAAAAACCCCTAGCCACACCAGGCTAGTCCTCTTGTTTTACAGCACAAGGAAGCCAAATCCCCTAGCCAAACCTAGGCTAGTCCTCTTATTTCAAGGAACAAGGAAGCCCAAAATAGTCAGGGTTAACACTAACCCTTTTACAAAAATGATCAAGGAATGATAAAGAG
Organism: Calamus simplicifolius; assembly: GCA_900491605.1. Taxonomy (NCBI): domain Eukaryota; kingdom Viridiplantae; phylum Streptophyta; class Magnoliopsida; order Arecales; family Arecaceae; genus Calamus; species Calamus simplicifolius. The sequence goes on along the minus strand of UESW01003275.1, from coordinate 36,980 downwards.
AAGCTCCCACAATGAGCAAACATTCAGAATATACTTTACAATTTTTGAAGCAATAAACTCAGCAATAAATGAACGAGGTCGAAGTAGCTGAAGCCTTGATTTCTTGAAAAGCTTCAAAGATCTGGATGACTTTTTGGAGCAATGAATGAACTTGAATGCACAGCAACAACCACTCAACAATATGCAATATAAGCTCTTTTCTTAGATTTTCTTTCTCTTTAAAAATTCTTTTTTCAGAATCGTCATGGTGTGCTTCAAATCCCACCTTTTTATAATCATCCAATAAGAAAAGATCCATTAGATACATTAGGAACAAATGAAAATAAAAATGGGAAGAAAATATAACCATTATAAATGTTTTCCTTAAGCATTGAATGCTGATCTCCATTTGAGGAAGGAAGAGCACTGCAAAGACTTAAAATAGCAATAGAGAGAGAGTAAGAGAGAAAGAGCAGCTTAAGAACTCAGGCGGCACTTGACTGAAAAAATAACTCCAGGTAGCTGAAGACATCAATGCATTCGGTGAAGAGATAAGTAAGTAACCTCAGCTAGCTAACAAGAGAGGCCACAATAAATAAATCGTCCAGAGGCAGCACTTAGTTAACTAGAAAGATTGCTAGTTAGCTCTTCAGCTAACTAATAGTCAAAAACAACGGCCAAGCAGACCACTTAGTTAGCTAGGCAGCTAACTAAGCAAGGGTTAGTTAGCTCTTCAGCTAACTAATAGGCAATATAAAACGGTAAAGTAAAGGGTTCATGCATTGGTAGTTAGCTTCCCAGCTAACTAGAAATTTAAAGCTCACGGTTGCATGGGTTGCAGGAGAAGAATAGTTAGCTCAATAGCTAGCTAAATGATAGTCAGTTAGCTCACTAGCTACTAAAACAAAAAGTAACGTAGGATCGGTCCAGCTTAGTTAGCTCTCCAGGTAACTGAGCAAAAAGGCAGTCATATGTCTGAATAAAGTAGCTAACTCTCCAGCTAACTAGCCAACAGGCAGCTAGCTCTCCAGTTAACTAAAATTTGAATCCTCACGGCTTCAATGTTTCCTATGAAAAATAGTTAGCTAAGCAGTTAGCTCCAAGATAAAATAGTTAGCTAAGCAGTTAACTAAAAGAAATGTCAGCTAGCTAGAAGGCCTGCAGCTAGCTCCATAGTTAGCTAAAATTTAAGACTATTCGGCCAGGAGAGTTTACAGGCAACTGGAGTTAGCTAAAATGAATTTCAGTTAGCTAACAAGTTAACCAACCAGCTAGCTAAATTTATAGAGCATTCGGCCAAGCACTGTGACGAGCATTTTAGTTAGCTGAAGAAACTTTAGCTAGCTAACCAGCTAGCTAAAATACAAGATCGTTCGGCCAAGCACTGAGACAATGTATCAGCTAGCTAAGAGGTGTGCCAGCTAGCTAAATGGAATAACAAGTTAGCTAACCAGTTAACTCCCAAGCTAATAAAAAATATTCAAAGCAAATTAAATGAAGTACTTTCTTACCAATAAAATTTTGCACGAAGATACTTACTTGCAAGGCGACCGAACTTCCCTGTATCAAGCTTAGAATTGCCTAATTGTTTTGTAATCATCAAAATCAATCTGGGGTCAACAATCTCCCCCTTTTTGATGATGACAAAACCTTTAAGCACAAGAGGAGCAAATATAGGAAGTTTAATATAGATAGGAGTGTAATCAAAAAATATTAATTTCTCCCCCTATCAATCTGAATCAGTGAAATCTTTTTCTCCCCCTGAATATATGGAGTTATTACTTTACTCCATTCCTTAATGTATGCAATAATTTCTCCCCCTTTTTGTCATTAATCAAAAAGAAGTTTGAAGAGTTTTGCAATAAATTAAGCATAATATATCAAGGAGATGTGATCAAACATACATAATTTGAGCAGTCATTCAGATCATTACAAAATAGAGTATTACAAACATTACATGCCATGGTCTCAAGTCATAAAACATAGTCATGCATTACAAAAACAACAGTACTAAGTATGGTCACAACATAAGTCAAACATAATCACTTGTCGTCATCAGAAGAAGAAATATGCACTGAAGAAACATTTGGTTTGTTTGAAGATCCAGGCTTGTTGGAGGAAGGCTGTGTCGGTGGAGTCCAGAGGTGTGGATGAGAATAAGAAGCATCAGGCGCAGAGGCGGCAGAAAGAGTGATGTAAGTCTCTAGGAGTTGACTCAGCCTTGTGAAGGATGTGGTCCAATGGTCAACAGCGTTTGCTGCATCCGGGTCTGGGTCTCTGTAGATCTCATTCGGTGCTCTACCCACTCTGCCTTAGTTTCAAAATTCTCAAGCTTACCTTTTAGGAAATTAATCTCTTTAGGATCCGCTCCATGACAGATTCATTGTGATGAAAAACTCTTCCATTGAGAATATTCACATCATGGACAAGTCGCTCAAGAATAAGTTTAAACTGAGATATGTTTTCAAAAATAGAAGAAATATGTGGAACGAGAGTCTGATCATTGACAAAAGAAGCACTGTCTCCAGAGCTTCGACTAGAAGTGGCAAGGGTCAATTCATTGATAATAAGGCCAATTTGATCATTACTTATGCGAACGATAGGAAGAGGAGCAGGAGCTTGATTGTCATTCCGATAAGAAGGTCAGGAGCATTCATACTGGGTGGATCAGATTGAAAAGGATTTTGATCATCAGACATAGCAGCAAGGTAAGGATTTGGATGGTTGAAGTCAAAATTGAAGAAGTTCTGAGGAGAACAAGCAGATTGAGTCACAGTTGGCGGTGGCATACTAGACTGACCAGTTCTAGACCTAACCTTTAACCAAATACCATCCGTTTGGCAAAGTCCATACGGTGCAGTGAATGAGCATTAAAAACGTCAGAGTGACGTAATGCCACTGCAGTTTCTCCCTTAAGCTTAATATTGAAAAACTCAAATATATAAGTGAGAAACATTCCGTAGGGCAATGCAGCCTTAGATCTAGACAAGGATTCTTTCATTACGGTCATCATTAGTTGAGGTAGATCAATAGGGTCTTCTATTAAGATGTCATACATTATGCATATGTCCCTATCATTTACTACATTAAACGAACCAGCACGAGGGGCTAGGATTTTGGCGATGATACTGTGAAATAATCTATTTTCTACAGATAACATGTTGGCATCTAGTGTTTCAATATTACTGGCTTCATTATCATCAATATTAAGGATTAAACCTATTTTATATCCACGTTCACTGGGTAGGACTTCTAAGAACCCATCAGAAGGAATATTAAGAGCACATCCTAACATTTTGC